>SJYO01038983.1:28863323-28876590 GCA_006410555.1 Capra ibex
CACGGACCGAGGACGGGGTAAAGGAAAGGTTCATCTCTGTGTCGACTACAAGACGGAAAAGGGACAGACGACAGTGGTGATGGGGCCGGCACCAGAATCTGTAGACCCTAATGAATCCCTACCTCACTTGTCAGGTAGATATACAAGAGGTCTACCTCTGTCCTTCAGCCCACCCCCACCCCCAAGTCCCTAGTCTCCCTCAGTATCTCCGTCCCTGCCCCGACGGGGTCTGGTTCAGTCACCTACCCTCTACTCCTCCGTCGCTTAAGTCAGTCCCTGTTGAAAATCCCAGTCGGAAAAGTCAACCTGTACTTGAACCCTTTCTTTCCCCTCCACTCTACTCAGGTTCAAAGAGACATCTATTAAAACGACGATCCATATATATATATAAACGTTGGAACAAAGAGACATATCAAGAGGAAAGTAACCATAAACGGACCCTGTGTCACTTGAGGAACTCAGACACATGGATGACCGACGAATAATGAACTGGGGTATCATGAGTACAGGTTTTACAGAGAAAAAGATTAGGTATTCGAGGAACTCCGGACCCAGAGACGGAACGGAAATGCAGGACCTAATAAGTATCTTTTCGAGTCAATTTAAGGGGAAACCCCTAAGAACACGAGTCAGGGAGTCAGTACAGACTGAGAAACGTTGGGGTACTCGTCATCGGACGGTCTAAAGAGACAGGTATCCTAAGAGGTCCGTTTTTATGACCTCACTCAACGGTGAAGGAAGAGGTAACCCCTATGGACTACTGAAGGATTGAGAATGGGTTGTTAATTACATGAAAAAAAAAAGATAGGACCTTTTGTTTACTTCAAGTATTTAACACTGGTAACAGGTCACAAGACTTTAGTCAAGAGTCATTCTAGACCCACTGAAGAAGATCCTTCTATTTAATATCAATGACGTTATTCTATCGTATAAAACAGACATTTTAAGGTCTTTTTTTCTATAAACAGGACGGTGTACCCTACGAAGAACCGTCAAAATCACGAAGATATTTATCTTTACTCGAAGGGAACTGGGACGAAGTGTCGGTGATCTCTGACCACTACTCGATAAGGGTGACGGGATGTGACGATAGGATCCCCTCCGGTATGTGCCCCCTCAGGTGTGAGGGATGAGTAGAAACTACCTCAGAGAGTCAGTCCGGTCTCAAACCTCCACCCTACACCCGTCCGGGGATACCCAGACAGGGGTTTCTCGTTCCCCTCTCGCCTTTTCCTGTCTCCCGACCTTGTTGGAAACTCCTCGAGACAGAGGTCCACAGGGTTTCTCTAAATACCAACCAAATCTGCTCCCTTCAGGTCTAGTCTCACGGGGGTGGTCATCGAGAATGGTGTCACAGATCATGACCCTGGAGTCATGTAACTTACTGCCACTAGAACTTCGAGAGGACTGACAAGAGTCCGAGACCCGGTGACGAGAGAAGTGTCCCACCCCGAGACTCCTCGCAAAGTCGTAGGAAGGGTGGAAGGGGACGTCTCCGTACGTGTGGGAGTGAGGGTATGTGCGGGTTACACTACATTACTCTTTACATATAAATCAGAACCAGGACCCAAGGACGGTGTCTCGAAGATTTTGGACTCATTAAAGGACTCGTCACCCCCTCCCTCCTTACGTAAAGTAGTAAGTCTTCTTCGGGTAAAGCTGACTGGTCCACTAGTTTCTCGACCTTTAACGTAATTAGTGGTTGCCGGTTACTAGAGTAGTAGACTCGGATGTATTATTTCGGAGGTATTTTGACGATTCGACCCCAAAACCGCTCTCGTACCTCCACGACCTCTCGTCTCAAGGAACTTCACCCGTTCCTACGAGACTTACGGGGGGACGGGGTGTCAAACGGGAGACTCAAGGACTCAACGTATAAAAGATCATTTACCCACAAGATCGTTCATTTGACAAGAGGACTCAAGATACTCGACAAGGTCGTTTGGTGACTTAGGTTCCTTCCACCGACACCTTTGGTAGTTAAATGTCGGTCAACAAGTCTCGTGTCTATTGTTGAAGTTGAACGTGGACCGTAGACTTCAAGTCAGAGGACCTTGATTCGGACACCCCAGACGTGACTGAGACCCGACACTCACAGTCTTGACTCAATTTGACACCCTGTGGGTCAGTCACACGTGACTCCTAACTTGACGAATCACACCCTTTGGGTGTGTAGGCCCAGTCTTCATCTCCTCACTCGTGTCACGTCTCTCTCAAAAGAAACGAACAGTGTGTGTGCACGTGCGTGAGAGTGGGAGTCCTCCTCGTGGGTCCCCCTGTACTGACGGTCTCCGACTGAGGTGGACAGACGGTCCGAGACCTAGTCCATCGCCTCACAGACACCTTATGGCAGGGGGGTCTAAACTGTCGGAGACGTCCCGAGGACCCACCCGTCATCAGTCTATTGGGCACACGAACGGATTGTCAGAGACACCACCAGTTCTGCTACCGGAACCTTAGTCCGCCGGATCGCGACTCTTGACGAGTGTAGTGAGTCCCCGGCCCGCCAAAACGTTTTAGAGGAGAGGCAGAGACTCGGAACTAAAGGAGAAAGTAGTGTGCCCCAAGTGTTGTCACGGGTGGAGTATCCGCCCAACACACTTAAATAACTTGATAAGGACATGTTGACCAGTCGTCTCAGGAACCGAGTCTCTTTCGTAAGTCATTTATTATATGATCTTTCTCATTGTTATTCCATCTTCAGGATCGTTCCACACGTGAAACGTTCATCATTGCTGTCCACCCGTCCGGGTATCAGGGACCGTCTGTGCACTTCACCCGACCCGTGACCGTACCGGTCCGCCCGAGCCCTCCTGTAGAACCTCTCGACACTCTACTTCCGGCGACTCGAAGAGGGAGACCCGACTCGGGATGGGAACCAGGGGTCGAGAGGGTAGTGGAGATTGTCGGAAGAAGAACCAAAACGTCGGGCTCGGGTCCGAACCTCTGGAGTAGCTCTAAAAGGCGGGAAAGATGTCTGTGACCCGACAGATGCAACCACCGCCTATACACCATGTGCACCATGGGAGTTCATTCCCGTGGGTCCCGGAGGTGGCACGACTCCGTCCTTCGTCTTCCCTACCCCCTCGACACCCATTGGCCCTAGGGGTTGTAAGAAGAACGAGGGGTTGACCGTCAACAAAGGACTCACAATGTTCTTCTGTAGAACCACATCCCGGTACCAAAAGTTTGAGACGAGGAACCTTGGGTTCCCCATACGTCTGTAACTCCACCCTAAGGTTGCCCCGTCAAGATGACATTACTTAAAATATATAATACTGGATCATATTTTGTGTAAGTTGAAAATTCAACTTAGAATTAATTTATTTAGTGAACCTTTCTCGTGTCCACAAACCCGTCGTCTCCACTACCACCTAGGTCAAAGTAAGAAGTGGGAGTCAAAGGAGTAGACATTTGACTCCGACTCTTAAGAATTGAACCCCATAACAACACTCCTAAGGGGGTGAAAGAAAAAGATGTAATAAATTGACACCTGTTTGAATTTACGTCATTTTACGTGTTATATAAGTTCACATATCAGTTACTTAAAAAAATTTTACATAGGTAGGTACACTGCTACTTGTCTAGTTCCGGACCTTGTAAAGGTGCCGGGAATTCTCGGGGAGTACGGAGAAGTCCTGGGAGAGAGGGAGGACTCTCCGTCGGTGAGGAGATCCAGGAGGACGAAAGAAACGGACGAGACCTTGAAGTCCCGTTGACAACAGAGGTCGAGAAAGTGACCGGGGCACTTCAGGGGGTACGACAGGAATGAAGAGGTAACGACACATAGGAGCCTGTTACCCTTAGGGAGTTAAACAATTGGTGAGAAGACGACCAACCGTAACCTACAAAGGTCCACATCCGACGAGACGCACGTCGACGACACCTGTAAGAACCCACACAGAAGACGACTGGATCCTACCATCGTTTTAGTCTCTGGAGTCCGACGTAAATGTCTTTTTAGTTTCATTGGTCCCATCTTCAGTGGTAGGGGTGGGACTAGTTGGTTTGGTGGTTAGAGCTGTAGGTGTCTTAGACGGGAACGGGAATAAATATTTCGGTCGGGGACCCAACCTGATCCCGGGACCTGAGAAGGAGAATGAGAGTATTCGTAAAACTGGAGTTTAAGGGGGGACGGAAGACACAACAAGGAGAACCGAAACTTTGGTGACTTTATAGAGAGTGACAATTTGTTTCTGGAGGAACTGGTGTGTAGGAGAGATTGATTGAAGGGTACGCCATCTAGAGAACAGACGGTACTGGTAACGACCGAAGAGTGAAGGGTAGGAGAGAAGACAAGGTGGTCCCCCATAAATGGGGGGAGGACCTCGTCGAGAATAGTTCCGAAGTAGTCAAAGGACCAAGGACGGAGGAACGAAGAGACGTCGTAAAGCATGCTCACTGGAGAGAGATACGCAGGGGACCATGACGGAAAGAAGGAAAGGGTGACCCGGGAAGGAACACCGGAGGACACCCTCCCCCGACCCACCGAAGGAGGAGAGAGGGTATAGAGAGTAAAAGTGAGGAGGGAGTGGACAATGAACCTAAGATTATGGAAGATAAACAACTACAGAGCGATTCTGGCGTTGGAATTGAATCCGAACTAGGACGAGTCGAAGTCTGAACATATGGGAGAACTGATGAACCGTAGAAGTGAATCCACAGATTGACCGTACAACTTGAACTGTGAGGAGTCTACCTCCCGAGGTCTGCTGTTGTGGTAAGTCTCGATTCTGGTTTTCAGATGTGTAGTAGGAACTAGGAAAAGTGGGAGATAGATTAGGTAGTCCTTTAGGATAACCGAAATAGAGGTTTCGTCTGGGCGTTAGACCAGTAAAGAGTCGTAGAGGTGACCACACGGACCGCATTCTATGGCACGAGAGAGTGGACTACGACGACGTCAAGACGAACCAGAGAGATGGAGAACAGGTGCTAACAGTCAGGAAGGAAGTGACCCGTCGGTCGTACTAGCAAGATTTTATATTTAGACTAATACAGTGAGGAGAGGAATTGTAAAGTTGACCGTAAGGTAGTGCATATCTTTTTCATAGTTTAGACACGACACCGGAGACTTGGACCGTACCAGACCGGGTCCGACGGATAGACTAGAAGGAGAAGAGAGGAGAACCCAGAGGCCTGGAGTGACCGGAGGAACGTAAGAAGAAAGGACTCCAGGAACGAAAACAGAGGGAAGACGAACACTACGAGAAAGGACCGAGAGTCGTGTCGACGGAGGGGAAGTAGTAAGTTCAGAGTTGAGTTTACCGGTAAGAACCCGTACCGGGAGGGGTCGGACTCACTCCCGTCGGAAGGGACCAGTAGGAGAGGATACACTGAAGTGAATTAGAAGGGGTGTCGGAAAAGTTTTAGATTTTCAAAAAAAAAAAAAAAGATAAACAAGTGACAGTCACAGGAAAGTGATCTCACATATGATCAGCTCCCGTCCATGCGACAGTTCAAGTACCTCCCGAAGTCGTGGAATCTGTTCCGGACCGTGTACCATCCCGGAGTCATAACTGACTGGCACGACTCACCACATTTATGACCTGTTCTCTGTCCTTTCCGTACTGTCTCCAGAACCACCTGTCACACTGTGGGCAGTGACCCACTCGTTACGAGGAATTTCCCTTTCATACAAAGATTGATGTAGAAGAGTAACCTCGAAGTGTCCTTAGAACACTTTATCCACTCCGTTCCCCCTGACTGGAGTATGATGACTTTTTCACCACCTTCAATTTCGACCTTCCTTTGAATCTCTTGTTGGGTCATGATTACTCTCGCTTGTGAACGACCCGTGATTGGGACAAGGTCCGTGACCCCCTCCGTGGAATGGATTAGACAAAGAATTTAGGAACGTCGAGGAGCAGGTGTCGACATCCGTGTCCACCTTTAATAACCTGGACAAGATGTTCCTTAACCCCTGAGTCTCTTCAATTCGTTGAACAGGTGTCAGTATATCGTCTTTCAGCGTCCCACCCTGAGTTTGGGACCGAGACTGGGATAGAGGACGGAAATTTTGACTACGAGACGACACTTCAGACTCCAAGGGGTTTAAAGTCAGTAACTAATAAACGGTATAAGTAGACGGGAAAGAGGTAACAAATTAACCACAAAAGAAATTACAACAACAAGTCAACGAGTCAGTACAGGTTGACTAACACTGGGGTACCTGACTTCGTATGTTCCGAAGGGACAGGAAGTGGTAGAGGGTCTCAACCGAGTTTGAGTACAGGTAACTCAGGCATTATAGTAGGGAGTAGACAGTAGGGGAAGAGGACGGAAGTCAGAAGGGGTCGTAGTCCCAGATAAGGTTACTCAGTCTAGAAACTCGGTCCACCGGTTTTACAACCTCGAAGTCGAAATTGTAGTCAGGAAGGTCACTTATAAGTCCTAACTAAAGGAAATCCTAACTGACGAAAGTAGAGGAACGTCAGGTCCCTTAAGAGTTCTTAGAAGAGGTTGTGGCTCACGGTTTCGTAGTTAAGAAACCGCGAGTCGGAAAAAATAACAGGTCGAGAGTGTAGGTATGTACTGATGTACCTGGAAACAGTCATTTCATTACAGAGACGAAAAATCATACGACAGATCCAAACAGGATCGAAAAGAAGGTTTCTCGTTGGTAGAAAATTAAAGTACCGACGTCAGTGGCAGGTGTCACTAAAACCTCGGGTTCTTTTATCAGAGAGTGATGATTGAAATTTTCGTTTTTATTAAGAAAATTTTCCTCGGAATTTAAGGATTTAACTACACACAAGTATTTAGGTATAATCAAAGATAAACACTAAGGGTCGAAACCGAGTGAATTCAATTCACTGTACAGTTCTGGTACGTCACTACCTTGGTGTTAGTCGTGGGTAACGAAGACGGAGACTCGGACATATGTGAGAGTGGTCCTACTGTGGGTCGTACACCTCACATTCCTTCGGGAGTGACAACCCATAAGTGAGACTTGAACGTGGAGACCTCGATCTTGGAGGACTTTAAGACACGGGGTCCGTGGAACGAACGAAGAGGGGTCAGGGTCGGAGGTTGGACGGGTGGCTCCCAGACTTCCATCTACCCAGAGGTCTCGAGGGGACTAGGTCAGGGGTGTGACTAGGAAAGTTATCTGAACCCCGAGTTTGTGTCGTAGTAGAAGATAAATGGAGTGACTTAGGTAATTCGTGGAGGACGGGATGATCCTCCTTTAGACTTAAGGAACTAAAAGATTTGGAGTCCCAACAAGAGTCCCGTCTCCCCAAGTCAGGAGAAACCTTACGGTTCCTCTTGTCCTGGACGTGAGACTAGTCCGGGAGACCGGTAACGAACAACGACAGTACACCGCAGTGTTACGTTCTACCCAGGACGGGGCACATTACCCTATGAAGGGGAGGACCCTCTCCGGACCCCCAAGGACTAGTACCGTCCCGGTGTCTCCGAGAGACTCCCTGTACTTAGAGGAGACACTACAAGGGATCTCAGGTGGAGAAATTACGGTCGCGTCAAAAGTCAGTAGTATGGGAGGGATGTACTATATTCGACCACTGGAGTTGTCCCTATAGAGACATCCGTGGTGGAAAACGAGGTTTGGTAGGACCGGGGACATAACTGGGGTTTAGGGAAAGAATTCCGTCAAAACAAAGTCCTTCAGACAACGGGGTAGGTCTGGGAGTCGTGACTGGTCCCGACACACTTACATGGGAAGGAACTGGAGGGACCACAGTGAGGAGACCCTTGTCGACACCCCATAACCAGGGAAACAAGGGTCTTCCTACCTTAAGGGAAGACGTTTAGGTAAGTTGAAAAGACGTCATTAGTCGAAACACACACAGTCCCTTCACCTCGGAACCGTCCTAGTGTTTTTTAAATGTGAGATAAGGGGATCCCTTCACCCACACGAGTCCCGGGTATGACGTGTTAGTTCTCCCGGTGACTTCACAGTGTCCCACATGTTCCGGTCGAAGAGATGCAATTTCTTTTTTTAGTGTCGTTTATTATCCTAAAATGAGGAGGAATAAAGTCTATTCTTTTGGTCCCTGGTCTCTGGTGTTCCCAGAATAGGTTCCGGTGTGTCGAGACTGGGACTGAGTAGACGAGTAGGGAAACACCTACACCACCTACGATCCGACCCCCGGACGGGTCCTGGTTAGCACAAGGAGTAGGACTTAGGTGTCCGCCTTAGAGCCCTCGACCACCCAGGTCATAGTACAGAAGTCGTGAGCTGTCCCGGTATCATTTCTTTCTCGTCGACACACTGCGCCAACCCTTTCTAGCTATGTTCCAGTTGTTGTTCGTGCTACTACTCATGTTGGGTAAGGGAGGGTCGTTTTAGCAGGTCGTCCGTCTTCTCAACCACCCGGCCCTCAACACCATGTCAGACTAGACGTTCTTGACGCTCGTAAAGCAGTTACTCGACGCGATGCCCCAGAGGGCGTCACTGGTCCACCCAGGAGTCACACAGGGATCGAGGTACCAGAGAATCAAAGAATAAAGAGACGACAAAGAGAATGAGTCCATCCGGTGTAGGGGGTCTTCAACGGAATTTTATATATCCTATTACCACTGTTGTCAATTGAGATGTATGGTCCGAGATTGAACTTAACCAACGACATACTCAAAGAGACCGACGACATTGTCTACCGGTTTACGACATTGATTTAACACAGACTGAGAAAAGGCTGTGGTACCTGAAAACGGGAGGTCCGAGGAGACGGTCACCCTAAAGGGTCCGTTCTTATGACCTCCCCCAAGGTAAAGGAAGAGGTCTCCTAGAAGGGTTAGGTCCCTGGTTTGGGTACAGAGGACGAAACCCTCCACCTAAGAAATGGTTACTTAATGGACCCTTCGGGACAGAACCAAATGCGTAAAGAACACCACCTTTTAAGAAGTCGTCGAAGGATTTTTTCCTACGTACCTTCCTCTTAAAAAAACTCTAGAACATACAGACTTAATAAAAAGTTAAATGGGAGGGTGAACTTAATAAAAAAATTATATTTAAATAAATAAAATTAACCTCCAATCAATGAAATGTTATAACATAAACAAAACGGTATGTAGTTGTACTTAGTGGTGCCTATATGTGCAAAGGGTAGGACTTGGAGGCGGGTGGAGGGAGGGCCATGGTTAGGAGAACCAGTAGGCTCACGTGGTCGGGCTTCGTAGGTCATAGTACGTAGCTTTGACCTGACCGCTAAGCAAAGTATATACTATAATATGTACAAAGTTACGACAAGAGGGTTTAGTAGGGTGGGAGAGGGAGAGGGTGTCTCGGGTTTTCTGACAAGATACGTAGACACAGAGAAAACGACAGAGTATATGTCCCAATAGCAATGGTAGAAAGACTTAAGGTATCTATACGTAATCATATGACATGACCACAAAAAGAAAGACCGAATGAAGTGAGACATATTATCCGAGGTCAAAGTAGGTGGAGTAATCTTGACTAAGTTTACATAAGAAAAATTACCGACTCATTATGTGGTAACACATATACATGGTGACGAAAGAATAGGTAAGCAGACGACTACCTGTAGATCCAACGAAGGTACAGGACCGATAATATTTGTACGACGTTACTTGTAACCCCATGTGCACAGAGAAAGTCAAGACCAAAGGAGCAACACATCTGGGTCGTCACCCTAACGACCCAGTATTCCGTGAAGATAAAGGTCAAAAATTTCCTTAGAGGTGTGACAAGAGGTATCACCGACATGATCAAATGTACGGGTGGTTGTCCCATTCTCCCAAGGTAAAAGAGGTGTGGGAGAGGTCGTAAATAACGAACATCTGAAAACGTAACGTCGGTAAGACTGACCGCACTTTACCATGGAGTAACACCAAAACTAAACGTAAAGAGACTATTACTCACTACAACTCGTAGAAAAGTACACAAACAATCGTTAGACATACAGAAAAAACCTCTTTATAGACAAATCAAGAAACCGGGCAAAAAACTAACCCAGCAAATAAAAAGACCTTAACTCGACGTCTTCAACGAACATATAAAAACTCTAATCAACAAACAGTCAACGAAGTAAACGATAATAAAAGAGGGTAAGACTTCCGACAGAAAAGTGGAACGAATATCAAAGGAAACAACACGTCCTCATAAATCAAAATTAATCCAGGGTAAACAAATAAAAACGAAAATAAAGGTCTTAAGACCCTCCACCCAGTATCTCCTAGGACGACACTAAATACAGCCTCTCACAAAACGGATAAAAGAAGAGATCCTCAAAATATCAAAGACCAGAATGTAAATCTAGAAATTAGGCAAAACTCAAATAAAAACACATACCACAATCTTTCACAAGATCAAAGTAAGAAAATGTTCACCAACTGGTCAAAAGGGTCGTGGTGAACAATTTCTCTAACAGAAATGAGGTAACATATAAGAACGGAGGAAACAGTTTCTATTCCACAGCGATCCACAAACCTAATTGAGGCCCGAAAGATAAAACAAAGTAACTAAATATAAAGACAGAAACACGGTCATGGGATGACAGAACTACTGACACCGAAACATCATCTCGGACTTCAGTCCGTCCAACTACGGAGGTCAAGGTAAGAAGAAAGAGTTCTAACGAAACCGATAAGCTCCAAAAAACATAAAGGTATGTTTAACACTTTAATGACAAGATCGAGACACTTTTTATGACGACCATCGAACTATCCCTAACGTAACTTAGACATCTAACGAAACCCATAATATGAGTAAAAGTGATATAACTAAGAAGACAAGGTACTTGTGCCATATCAAGAGGTAGATAATCACAGGAGTAACTAAAGAAAGTGGTCAAAAAGATATATATCCAGAAATCAAAGAAATCCATCTATATAAGGGTTCATAAAATAAGAAAAGCAACGTTATCACTTACCTTAACAAAGGAATTAAAGAAAGATAAAAGAGTAATAATCACATATCCTTACGTTCCCTAAAGACTCACAACTAAAATATAGGACGTTGAAATGATATAAGTAACTAATCGAGATCATACAAAGACCATCTCAGAAATCCCAAAAGATACATCTCCTAGTACAGTAGACGTTTGTCCCTCTCAAAATGCAGAAGAAAAGGTTAAACCTAAGGAAAGTAAAGGAAAAAACGAGACTAACGACACCGGTTTTGAAGGTTTTGATACAACTTCTCATCACCCATTTCTCCCGTGGCAACAGAACAAGGACTGAAATCCCCTTTACGAAAGTCAAAAAGTAGTAACTCCTATTACAACGACACCCAAACAGTATATATCGAAAATAATACAACTCCATAAAAGGAAGATAAGGACGAAAGACCTCTCAAAAAAAAAAATTAGTATCGACCTACAACTTAAATCAATTTCAGAAGACGTAGACAACTCTGTTAGTATACCGAAAATAAAAAGTCAAACAATTACACCACATAATGTAACCAACTAACCGTCTACAACTTCTTAGGAACGTAGGGACCCTATTTCGGGTGAACCAGTACCACATACTAGAAAAATTACACAACAACCTAAGACTAACGATCTTAGATCAACTCCTACAAACGTAGATACAAGTAGTTATTATAACCGGACATCAAAAGAAAAAAACATCATAGAAACAGTCCAAAACCATAATCCCACTGCCACCGGAGTATCTTACTCAAACCTTCAAATAGAAGGAGACGTTGAAAGACCTTCTCAAACTCATCCTATCCACAATCGAGAAGAGATTTAAAAACCATCTTAAAACGACACTTCGGCAGACCTGGACCCGAAAACAAACGACCTTCTAAAGACTAATGTCAAAGTTAAAGGTACGAACACTACCCAGACAATTCTAAAAGATAAAGAAGGACCATGTCAAAGTCTTTCAACATGAAAAGATTCTTAAACAGGCAAAGAAGGTGCAACAGGTAAAATGACCGTATATCATTGACTATCATCACAGAATACTAGGAAACATAAAGACACAGCAGACAACCCTACAGAGGTAAAAGTAAAGATTAAAATAACTAAACTAAAAAGAGAGAAACAAAGAACTACTCGGACCGATTACCAAACAGTTAAAATAAATAGGAAAGTTTCTTGGTTGAAAACCGAAACAACTAAAAACGATACCGGAGAAAACAAAGAAAACGTAAATAAGGACACGATTAAAATTTCCAAAGAAAGGAAGATGATCGGGACCCGACGTACGTGGAGCGTCCAGATTCGTCGAGTCCAAGTCCGTGAGCCCATCAGGAGTCTCCGCGTCTGAGCCAACCCGGTCTCCAACAAAAAAAAAATTAAAAATAAAAATGAAATAAAATGAAATGTTATGACATAACCAAAACGGTATGTAACTGTACTTAGGTGGTGCCCACATGCACGCAAGGGTTTGTACTTGGGGGGAGGGTGGAGCGAGGGGTATTGTAGGGAGACCCAGTAGTGGTACGTGGTCGGGGTTCGTACGACATAGGACGTAGCCTGTATCTGACCGCTAAACTAAGAATGTACTATCATGTGTACAAAGTTACGGTAAGAGGGTTCAGTGGGGTGGGAGAGGGAGAGGGAGACTCAGGTTTTCAGACAATATGTGTAGACACAGAAAAAACGACAGAACGTATGTCCCAGCAGTAACGGTAGAAGGATTTAAGGTATATATACACAATCATATGACATAACCACAAAAAGAAAGACCGAATGAAGTGAGACATATTAGCCGAGGTCAAAGTAGGTAGAGTAGTCTTGACTAAGTTTACTTAAGAAAAATTGCCGACTCATTATGAGGTAACACATATACATGGTGTCGAAAGAATAGGTAAGTAGACGACTACCTGTAGATCCAACAAAGGTACAGGACCGATAATATTTGTCACGACGCTACTTGTAACCCCATGTGCACAGAGAAAGTTAAGACCAAAGGAGCGACACATACGGGTCGTCACCCTAACGACCCATTATTCCGTCAAGATAAACGTTAAAAAATTCCTTAGAGGTGTGACAAGAGATATTACCGACATGATCAAACGTAAGGGTGGTTGTCACATCCTTCCAAGGGAAAAGAAGTGTGGGAGAGGTCGTAAATAACGAACGTCTAAAGACCTAACGTCTGTAAGACTGACCACACTTCACCATGGAGTAACACCAAAACTAAACGTAAAGAGATTATTACTCACTACAACTCGTAGAAAAGTACACAAACAATCGGTAGGCATACAGAAGAAACCTCTTTACAGATAAATCAAGAAACCGGGTAAAAAACTAACCCAGCAAATAAAAAGACCTTAACTCGACGTCTTCAACGAACATATAAAAACTCTAATCAACAAACAGTCAAC
>SJYO01038983.1:28877419-28914425 GCA_006410555.1 Capra ibex
AACATATAAAAACTCTAATCAACAAACAGTCAACGAAGTAAACGATAATAAAAGAGGGTAAGTCTTCCGACAGAAAAGTGGAACGAATATAAAAGGAAACAACACGTCTTCGAAAATTAAAATTAATCTAGGGTAAACAAATAAAAACGAAAATAAAGGTCTTAAGACCCTCCACCTAGTATCTCCTAGGACGACACTAAATACAGCCTCTCACAAAACGGATACAAGAGGAGATCCTCAAAATATCAAAGACCGGATGTGAATCTAGAAATTAGGTAAAACTCAAATAAAAACACACCCCACAATCTTTCACTAGATCAAAGTAAGAAAATGTTCACCAACTGGTCAAAAGGGTCGTGGTGAACAATTTCTCTAACAGAAATGAGGTAACATATAAGAACGGAGGAAACAGTTTCTATTCCACAGCCATCCATAAACCTAAATAGAGACCCGAAAGACAAAACAAGGAAACTAGACATAAAGACAGAAACACGGTCATGGTATGACAGAACTACTGACACCGAAACCTCATCTCGGACTTCAGTCCGTCTAACTAAGGAGGTCAAGGTAAGAAGAAAGAGTTCTAACGAAACCGATAAGCTCCAAAAAACATAAAGGTATGTTTAACGCTTTAATAAACAAGATCAAGACACTTTTTATAGCGACCATCGAACATCCCTAACGTAACTTAAACATTTAACGAAACCCATCATATGAGTAAAAGTGATATAACTAAGAAGGCTAGGTACTTGTACCATATAAAGAGGTAGATAATCACAGGAGAAACTAAAGAAAGTAGTCACAAAATATCAAAAGATATATATCTAGAAATCAAAGAAATCCATCTATATAAGGATTCATAACATAAGAAAAACAACGTTACCACTTACCTTAACAAAGGAATTAAAGAAAAAGATGAAAGAGTAATAATCAAATATCCATTTCTTCCACGTTGTCCATTTTATTGGCATATAACTGCTGATAGTCTCTTATGATCCTTTGTATTTCTGTGTTGTCTGTTGTGATGTCTCCATTTTCATTTCTAATTTTATTGATTTGATTTTCTCTCTTTGCTTCTTTATAAGCCTGGCTAATGGTTTGTCAATTTTATTTATCCTTTCAAAGAACCAGCTTTTGGCTNTGTTGATTTTTGCTATGGTCTCTTTTGTTTCTTTTGCATTTATATCTGCCCTAATTTTTAAGATTTCTTTCCTTCTACTAACTCTGAGGTTCTCCATTTCTTCCTTTTCTAGTTGCTTTAGGTGTAGAGTTAGGTTATTTATTTGACTTTTTTCTTGTTTCTTAAGGTATGCCTCTATTGCTATGAACTTTCCTCTTAGCACTGCTTTTATAAGGTTATTTTCTTTCTTCACTTTAAGTATGTCTTGCCATTCCCTCCTGACCTGAAGAGTTTCTATTGAAAGGTCACCTGTTATCCTTATGGGAATTCCCTTGTGTGTTATTTGTTGTTTTTCCCTTGCTGCTTTTAATATTTGTTCTTTGTGTTTGATCTTTGTTAATTTGATTAATATGTGTCTTGGGGTGTTTCGCCTTGGGTTTATCCTATTTGGAACTCTCTGTGTTTCTTGGACTTGGGTGATTATTTCCTTCCCCATTTTAGGGAAGTTTTCAATTATTATCTCCTCAAGTATTTTTTCATGGTCTTTCCTTTTGTCTTCTTCTTCTGGGACTCCTATAATTCGAATGTTGGAGCTTTCATATTGTCCTGGAGGTCTCTGAGATTGTCCTCATTTCTTCTAATTCGTTTTTCTTGTTTCCTCTCTGATTCATTTATTTCTACCATTCTAATCTTCTATTTCACTAATCCTATCTTCTGCCTCCGTTATTCTACTAATTGTTGCCTCCAGAGTGTTTCTGATCTCATTTATTGCATTATTCATTATATATTGACTCTTTTTTATTTCTTCTAGGTCCTTGTTAAACATTTCTTGCATCTTCTCAATCCTGTCTCTAGGCTATTTATCCGTGATTCCATTTTGATTTCAAGATTTTGGATCATTTTCACTATCAATACAACTCTTTGTGACCCTATGGATGACAGCCCACCAGGCTCCTCTGTCCGTGAAGAATCTCTAACCAAGAATACTAGAGTGTGTTGCCATGCCCTCCTTCTCCAGGGGATCTTCCCAACCTAGGGATTGAACCCAGGCTTCCCACATTGCAGGCAGATTCTTTCCTGTCTGAGCCACCAGGGAAGCCCAAGAATACTACAGTAGGTGGTCTATCCCTTTTCCAGAGGATCTTCCTGATCCAGGAATCAAACCAGGGTCTCCTGCATTTCAGGAGGATTCTTTACCAGTTGAGCTACCAGGGAAGCCCTGGAATTCTAAACCTATAGAGACTATTAAATCAAATGGGAGGTGCTGTCCTAAGATGGTGGAGGAATAGGACGGGGAGACCACTTTCTCCCCCACAAATTCATCAAAAGAACATTCAAACGCTGAGTAAATTGCACAAAACAACTTCTGAATGCCAGCAGAGAATATCAGGCACCCAGAAAAGCAGCCCATTGTCTTCGAAAGGAGGTAGGAAAAAATAGAAAAAAAAAAAAACAAAAAACAAAAAAAAGAGACAAAAGAGGTAGGGACAGAGCTCCATCCCAGGAAGGGAGTCTTAAAAAGAGAGAAGTTTCCAAACACCAGGAAACACTCTCACTGCTGAGTTTGTGGCAAGCCTTGGAAGCACAGAAGGCAACATAACAAGAAGGAAAAATAACCAAATATTAAAATCCACAGATTATGAGCCCAACAGTAACTACCCAGTGGCTTCCGTACCGTGAGGTAGGGTCATGAGAACGGACCTTTTAGGGTACCTGCCTCCTCGGACCATCCGACGTCAGGTACCCCAGCGTTTCTCGACCTGTACTGACTCGCTGAAATGAAAGTGAAAAGTGAAAGTACGGAACCTCTTCCTTTACCGTTGGGTGAGGTCACAAGAAGGGACCTCTTAGGGTCCCTACAGCCTCGGACCACCCGAAGGCAGATACCTCAACGTGTCTCAACCTGTGCTGACTTCACTGCGTCGTCGTCGTCGTCGTCGTCGTCGATCTACAACCCATATAGACCTGACACGTGAGTACTAATTCTGATCCCCAGAACGCCTCAGTCGAGACTCTCCCGTCACCGAACAACTGAAACTCCAAGTGGAGTCCCATCTGACTCTTGGGAGTATAACCATGGAAAGTAACAAAGGTGAACCCGGTCAGGCTAAGGGGTCTTCTCAAAAGGACTGAGAATACATCTTCCATTTCGTGACCCTCGTCTCCCCTGCCCTTTCGGTTCTCAGAGGTAAAGCGTATATATACCGGAGAGTTAGGGAAAAACCTCCATACTATGGGTGTGGGAGTGTACACGAAGACAAATGTCTGGGGTTTAGAAGACTAAAAGTGACGTCAATCTCTCCCCGGAGTCGAGAGAGAGAGAAAGTGGGTGAAGGTCTTCATGGACCACTACAGTTATACACAGAAAAAGTCCCTAAGACAACATGTGTCAATCGGGGGTTATATATTTGTAAATTTAAAACTTGAAAGTTTCTACGCTTGAACACAAGGTCGTTTCAGTCCTTCCTCACTGTAACTTCGAACGGGAGGTAGAGGATAATGACTGTTAGGAAGTCAAGGTGGTAGAGGGTGGAGGAGAGGGAGGAGGTCAGTCATTGAGAAGAATGAACAAGTGCACTGTGGTCGGGGACCTACGGTCGACAACAAGAAGTGATGACATGAAAAGTTTCATGATATGACATTCTAAATTTTATATACTCTCCCTGTAGGGACCACCAAGGTCGTCATTTCTTATGTAGACGGGTACGTCCCCTGTGTCCAAGCTAGGGACCAGGTCCTCGTAGGGTACACGGTGTTGACGACTCGGGTTTTGATGACTCGGGTTCGAATCTCGGATACGAGGTGCTGTCTCTCCTCGGGGGTGAAGGACGTTGAGCTCTTTCAGACTTGTCTCGTTACTTCTGGGTCACTCGGTTTTTAGTTACTCATTTAGAAAAAAAAAAAAAATTACATACTCTTGGGATAATTTTCCTACCGAGTCTACCATTTCTTAGACGTAAGTTACGTCCTGTGACCCCGAGTTAGGAACCAAATTCTTTAGAGGGAACTCTTCCCTCACCGTTGGATGAGGTCATAAGAACGGACCTCTTAAGGTACCTGTCTCTTCGGACCGTCGTTCGTGAGGTACTCCAGTGTTTCTTAGTCTGTGTTGACTTGTCGATTACGAAAGTGAAAGTTATTCATAAAAACTCACACTGTTATTTCTTAAATTCAACTTCAAAAAAATTTTTCCACACAAGAAATAACAAACAAAAACATAAAATACATAAAAAACATACTTTTGATAATATTTAGAAAATGTCATGTCATGACATATCAACTAACACAATGAACCCCTGAATTCAATTGAAACAACTTGAATGTTTGTTTAACCTGATTCTTTCACGAGAGTCTTGACTGGTCCAATCATACATCCCCTGAATGACATAAATTGTAATTATAAGTCGAAAAAGGTGTCGACGGAATCGGAAATCACAAGAGACTCAGGATCACCTTAATACGGATTTTGATTACAGAATGAAATAAAAACAAACCTCAAGTCCTTCGTCACTTTAAACTATGTACAAGGCAAAGATGGGACTTTGAATGAGAATCAAAACGTCCAAAAAAAAAAAAAAGAGATCATGTTAGTTATATTCATTCTATAGTATTATTAAATTTCATATTGTAGTGGTGAGAAAAAGTATCAACTCAGTAAATAACTTCTTACACGTCTCTCGTGAACGGTGGACCGTCCAGACCCGAGACCCCTGTGTCGTTTCTACATCTGTTCACTCCCAAGACATTCTGGGTCCAGTCTCAAGTAACTCCTAAATTATCGTTTAGGAGAAGTTGACATATGTATGGAGTTTTCGAGGGACAACTAGCCGGTCCTAAAGTTGGTAGACCAGAGTAGAGGGACAGGAAAGGTATCAGTGGGAGACCCCTAGACAGACGAAATTTTTGGGCGTCCGACTTCCCTTAAAGGGAGAAGTCCGGACACATACAGTAACCGGTCGACGGGGTAAGTGTCTAAGGAAGGAGGACGACGGGACGAGAGACGCAAAGGGACGGTTATAAACAACTGAGGACTCAAACAGTTCCTCCGGAACTCCGTGTACTTCGAGGGACTCGACCTGTAGGAACAACTTACACGTCAGACATGAGTCGAGTGACTGTGTCTCAGACTGAGTGAGAGGAGAGAGAACGTCCGGTCTCTACGACAGTGTCGTCGATAATTGTACCGTCGCGTAGACTTTCGGGGTAAATGACTTAAGTGCAAGAGTTCTTTGTTCTTCGTTTTAGTTACTGGACTGCCCTCACAGAACAGTCGTCACCGAAATCTGTAACTCCCCTCAGAACAAAACGATCTGTCAAAACTCTCTCAATTGTCCGTCCAACTATCCGTCAGGTTCCGGGGAAATTCCTCCTTCATTTGAAAGGAAGAAAAAGTATAAGAAAATGGAATCAGAGGATCCGGGACACTCGATACTATATAGAACGAGTTCCTTTACGAATAAAATTTTCGAGACACAATTAAAACGTTGTTAGATAAAGTAAACTTTTGACCGGAAAAATCGTATTATATAGAATGAGGACCCATACGAAAAGAGTCTGAGATACAGAGATACAATCAGTAATATTGACATTGTTTACAACGGACCCTCGGATAAAGGAGTGACAAATGTGTTGTTATTATGTAGAGAGGGTCCCTGTCTCACGAACTTTGGGTAAGAAGGTCTGATCAAAACCCGGTTACAATAGAGTTCTACATACGACACCCTCTCAGACCTATTTTGAAACAGTCAGAACTCCGAAAGAAAAATAGATAAGAGTCGTCGGCCAACTTTTGATATATTACGGGACGAATTTGATCATTCTACCCGGAAGAAAGATGGGGAAAGACTATGGATACAGTCTTCGAAAGAGATAGGAAAATGTAATTTATTTTTAGAAACGACGTGTTTCGAGATTCACTGACACTGACGTAGAAACCAGGACCTCAATTTAGAAGAGGAAACCTCTGGTGTTTAAGCTGTGGTTTGTGGTATTCGATAGTCAAAGACCAAACCAAACACCTAAAGTAAAAAAGAATGTTATTATTTTTGTTTTGGGTTATTCCCTTCTAAAATATCCCCTGTACGTAGTTCTAGACGGACCGTGCTTGAGACAACTCCAACGTCACTCCGAAACAAGGACGACTACGGTCCGACACGAGACCGAGAAACCACTAAAAGAGAGGGAAAGATAAACACCCGACACAAGAAACGGACGTCCTTTGTTTCAGGTCAAGACCAATAGAGTTCATTACCCACAAAGGTCAACACATCCATGTCCACCCGTCATTCCTTTTGTCTGTTTGGACTGACTATACGTTCTTGTCCTTGGTTCCCGTTAGTCCTGGGAACTGGACCTTGATCTGGGTCCGGCCGAAGATTCTCAGTCGTCCGTCTCAGACATCTACAGGTCGCCCCGAGTTTGGTTTGGTTTGGTGTCGGTTTTACTTTTAATATACGAGACCGGTTAGAACAAATTTTGGAGGGGACGAGAGGTGTCGAAAAGAGACGGAATAGTGAAGGTGGGACGTCACTAGGACGTAGGAGAGGAGAACCCCGAATAATATTAGGGGTCCAGAGACTAAGACGTGGGTGAGGACACCGAAGAGAAGGGTATAGGCGAGTCGAGGTAGGGATGGGGACCGGACTCTCCTCGAGGATCGTGTTCGAGGACTCTCTCTTAGACTAACCGAGGGAGTGGTGTGACTCGACAGATGACTACCAACTGACGGTAAACCCAGTTCACAGGGGTGATCCGGTTAGTCGAGACCGGTCACCTCGGTCCAGTGTACCATGTTCCGACGGAGTCTGGAATACCTCACACCCACACCTACCAGGATATCGACTGGACGGACGACGACTCCGGAGACCTCTCCCGAATCCCTTCCTCCATGCTAGTAAGGACCAACCTGTGAAGTCTAAACGACGATAGTGAGTGACCCGAACTGTCTACAAGTTTCACTGGTAAAAGGACTCTTCTCGAAAGTACCCCAGGAGTCTTCGTGGGACTACCCCGTTTAAACAGGAAGTCAGGTGTCCTGTTCAGAAGAGGATGTAGATCACCGGTCACAAAGGAACTAGTCGAGGCCAACATACCCCTGGTAGACAGACACCTTAGGACCTGTCTCGAATATTTACCCAGGAACGGTCGAGGGACGACGAACCTGATATAGACCGATCCTATTCGAACACGGGAAAATACGGGGTCATAACTATATTCTTATTAAAAGAGGGTCACATCGAAATAAAAAAAGAAAAAGCCAAGTCGGGATAAATACATTGTACAGTATGGTCAAGAGTTCGAGGGGTTTCGGTTCTCTGTGTCCGGTTTGTATCTTCCCACACACAGAATCTCGGGGAAGAGAATGTACCCCGTCTTACACTACACTTGTGTATCTGATATTTGGAGGTTTGATTGATACACTCTTTTTTTTACTCTTTTTATTTGTGTTCCTTCGTTTAGTTTTGTAGTCAAGTTAAATTCTTATTTCTTTATTTTTATGTTTTTCACACGACACATCTTTATTGGTGTATTCTACCGTTTTGATTAAGGTTTACATAATCATTACTATTTATCTTTACTTGATTTGAACGGTTCATTTTCGTTTGTAACGTGACCTAATCTTTTGATTGGTCCCTTATGACGAATGTCGTCTATTTTACTTCATATTCTTGTGTTTAATTTTTACCTGTAAAATGTACCTTTGAGTAGACTACAGAAATTTTACAATTACAATAGTTCTTCTTTTTAACTCCCACAAGTATTTAACAGGATCTGACTTTTTGTACAACCTCCATTTTGTTAATTTACACTTTTTATTAATATTTTCGTTAGACCTTATTGACCCTTTAAAATTTATACCTTATAAAATGTTATACTTCTTTAATACTTAAAATAATTTGCACTATTCGTACTTTAAAATACATTTCATGTACTAGGTCAAATTTTTATCTACGTCTATTTCGTTCATACTGTTTTTTAATTAAAAATTAGTTATGTGACCCATATACTTACCAGTAACATGATCAGAAAGATCATGAAAAACATATAATTTTAAAAGTGAATTTTGTAGAATTTTAAAAGACTTTAAACTTGAATTATTAAATTTATTTTGAAAGTTTTAACAAAGATAGTTAATATATTAATAAAAATTAATTTTCTTCTATACGATCCGGTCATGATTGATTTTAAACCAATTAATCATTATGATTAATTGATTTTCGTACATATCGTAAAAGTATAAGAAATTATATCCGAAATTTCGTTTTAACCAATGATCTGTCTTTCTCCTATTTTTCACACCGTATTATTCTTTATGTGAACCAGAAACAGGAACCAAGAGCCGGTCTCGTGGATTTTGGGAGTTTTAAAGGGTTGACTATCAGAACAGAAAACGATAAAGATTCCTTGGGGAAACTAGTTGGACTCAAACCCGATTACCCCACTAAATCTGGGATTCTATTGGAATCCTACCCCGACCAGTAGCCTTTCTGGGTCACTAATCTCCCAACCTTTAAAGTCCGATGTCTAGAGATTCTTCCCTTGTACCCTCCCCCACCACTTCTAATTCGAGATATCTTTGACAAGTCGCTCCTCTGAACTTGAAGGACCACCACTTGTATTCTTCCATAGACCTCTCACCGACGGACTTCTCCTGTCCCTTCGAGGAACGGAGGAGACGGCGGTACGGAACGAGATACGTAGAGAAGGTAAATCACCAAGGACTCAACATAGTTAATATTATTTAGTGATTTGTATTAATTTCACGAAAGGACTCAAGACACTCGAAGAGATCGTTTAATAACTTGGTAGTCTCCCCAACACCCTTGGACACTAAAAATTAGGTAACTGTCTTTATCCACACTGGACCCCGAACGTTGACCACTTGTCGTAGACTTCATCTTCCTCCCGTCAGTCCCACGACTCGTGACTGCGACACTCAAGACACCAATCGAGTCTTTTTTTCCACACCAAACCTTGAAGTCATGAATCACCCATCAGAATTTTTTTTTACGAAGTGTTAAGACTATATTCAACGTTGAGTCATCCTTTCATACTACTCAGATTTTAACAAACGTAGACTATTTTCAGGAGTTTATCCATGACTTTTACAATCGGACAACGTTCCCCTTTGATTGTTTAAGTGGTACTGTCACCCTCTAGATGTCTGTGGAGAGAGTCCTTGACTATTTAATTCCCATGTGTTTTTGGCCATTTCTATGTCTTCGAAACTTCTTGAATGGATGTTCGCCCAAATTACTTGTGTATGTCAAGTTAACACCTTATGTCTAAGAAAAAGTGGTGTGTGTTTCCTTACGAATACTTTGACTGGTACAGGAACTGGAACTTCGTTCAGACTTGTTTAAAGTTCCCTGACCATTCTGTTTGTAATAAAAAAGATTGACATTACGTTAATTCAATCTTTAGTTACTGTTTCTCTATCGATCTTTTTAGGATATTAAATTCTGTAAAATGTTGTGTGACTGCTATTTAATACTCAGTCTCTTCCTTTGTGCTACCTTTGATCTGTTATAAATCTTGATCTACTAATGTTTTCATAATTCTATATTCATAAACCCAGTAAGGTGATTTCTCTATGGATCTCTCCTTAAATATGGTACTTAAGATTGTAATTCTTTCTTTTTCCACGTTTAATTACTCAATTAGTTACGTTTCTTTATCTTCCTTCGTTATCTTGTCCTTTCTGATCTCTAGAGAAGTTCTTTTAATCTCTATGGTTCCTTTATAAAGTACGTTTCTACTCGAGTTATTTCCTTCACCATATCTGGATTGTCTTCGTCTTCCACAATTCTTCTCCACCGTTCTTATGTGTCTTGACATGTTTTTTCCAGAAGTACTGGGTCTATTGGTGTTACCACACTAGTGAGTGGATCTCGGCCTGTAGGATCTTACACTTCAGTTCACCCGGAATCTTTCGTAGTGATGTTTGTTTCGATCACCTCCACTACCTTAAGGTCAACTCGATAAAGTTTGGGACTTTCTACTACGACACTTTCACGACGTGAGTTATACGGTCGTTTAAACCTTTTGAGTCGTCACCGGTGTCCTGACCTTTTCCAGTCAAAAGTAAGGTCAAGGTTTCTTTCCGTTACGGTTTCTTACGAGTTTGATGGTGTGTTAACGTGAGTAGAGTGTGCTATCGTTTCATAACGTCATACACTTTGCACTTGAAGGTCTACAAGTTCGACTTTCAATCTCTTCCGTCTCCTTGGTCTCTAGTTTGACGGTTGTAGACAACCTAGTATCTTTTTCGTTCTCTTATTGTCTTTTGGTAGATAAAAACGAAATAACTGATACGGTTTCCGAAAGTGACACACCTAGTGTTATTTGACTTTTTAAGACTTTCTCTACCCTTATGGACTGGTGGACTGGACGGAGAACTCTTTAGACATACGTCCAGTGCTTCGGTGTCAATCTTGACCTGTACCTCGTCGTCTGACCAAGGTTTATCCTTTTCCTACAGTTCCGACATATAACAGTGGGACGAATAAATTGAAGATACGTCTCATGTAGTACTCTGTGCGACCCGACCTATTTTGTGTTCGACCTTAGTTCTACCGGCCCTGTTTATATTTATTGGAGTCTATACGTCTACTGTGGTACGAATACCGTCTTTCACTTCTCCTTGATTTCTCGGAGAACTACTTTGGCTTTCTCCTCTCACTTTTTCAACCGAATTTCGAGTTGTAAGTCTTTTGCTTCTAGCACCGTAGACCAGGGTAGTGAAGTACCGTTTCTCTACCCCTTTGTCACCTTTATCACCGACTAAATAGAAAGACCCGAGGTTTTAGTGACGTCTACCATTGACTTCGGTACTTTAAAAATTTTCTGCGAATGAGGAACCTTCTTTTCAATACTGGTTAGATCTGTCGTATAATTTTTGGTCTCTGTAATGAAACGGTTGTTTCCAGGCAGATCAGTTCCGATACCAAAAAGGTCACCAGTACATACCTACACTCTCAACTTGATATTTCTTTCGACTCGTGACTTCTTAACTACGAAAACTTGACACCACAACCTCTTCTGAGAACTCTCAGGGAACCTGACGTTCCTCTAGGTAGGGTTTCCTCTAGTCAGGACCCACAAGTAACCTTCCTGACTACAACTTCGACTTTGAGGTTATAAAACCGGTGGACTACACTTCTCGACTGAGTAACCTTTTCTGTGACTACGACCCTTTCTAACCCCCGTCCTCCTTTCCCCTTCTGTCTCCTACTTTACCAACATACCGTAGTAGCTGAGTTACCTGTACTCAAACCACCTGAGGTCCTCAACCACTACCTGTCCCTCCGGACCGCACGACGTCAAGTACCCCAGAGTTTCTCAGTCTGTGCTGACTCACTGACTTGACTTGACTTGACTTACTCAATTAGTAGATTAAATTCTTCGATAATTGTCTTTCTTAGTATATCTACCGATTACTTCTCTTCCCTTCACTTTCAGCAAGTCAGTACAGGGTGAGAAACGCTGGGATACCTGATATGTCAGGTTCCTTAAGAGGTCCGGTCTTATGACCTCACCCATCGGAAAGGGAAGAGGTCCCCTAGAAGGGTTGGGTCCCTAGTTTACGTCCAGAGGGCGTAACGTCCGTCTAAGAAATGGTCGACTCGGTGTTCCCTTCGGGTCTACCGGTTATCCATTTACTTATTTACGAATTGACATTATTAGTAGTCCCTTTAAGTTTAGTTTAGATGTTACTCTATAGTCAAGTGCCGATAATAGTATTTCCGTTCTTTATTGTTTACAACCACTCTTACACCTCTTTTCTGTTCGGGACAGGGAACAACCTCCCTTACATTTACCCACCCCGGTGATACCTTTTGTCATTCTTCCAAGAAGTTTGTTAATTTTTATCTTGATGGTATACTAGGTCGTAAGGGGGAAGATCCATAAATAGGTTTGTTTTCTTTTTCAAATTAAACTTTTCTATATACGTGAGGGTACAAACAGGGTCGTAATAAGTGTTGTAGGTTCTATGCCTTTGTTGGGTTCACAGGTAGTCAGCTATTTACCTACTTCTTTAACATCATATGTTTTACAAAAACCACCAATTTTTTTAAAAAAAATTAAAATTTTTCCACGACTAAGTGACGTTTGATTATTTACTTTTTTTAACACCATATATATATGTATATATATATATATATATACCTTGTCGTGTCATAAGTCCCTATTCTTTCTTACTTTAGAACGGTAAACATTGTCATATTTAACTGCAACTCCCGTAATACGATTCACTTTATTCAGTCTATACGTTTATAACATACTAGAATGAATATATAACCTAGAAATTTTTCTGAGTACGAATAACTGTGTTTCTTGTCTACCACCAACCGTCTCCACCCCGAACCCCCACCCGTTTTACCCACTTCCTCCAGTTTTCCATGTTTGAATGACAATATTCTATTTATTCAATACTCCGACATTAAATGGCGTACCAAGTCAAGTCAAGTCAAGTCAGAGAGTCAGCACAGGCTGAGAAACGTTAGGGTCCTTAGCGTCGTGTGGTCCGGAGGGACAGGTAGTGGTAGAGGGTCTCAAGTGAGTTTGAGTACAGGTAGCTCAGTCACTACACTAGGTCGGTAGAGTAGGAGACAGCAGGGGAAGAGGACGGGGGTTAGGGAGGGTCGTAGTCTCAAAAGGTTACTCAGTTGAGAAGCGTACTCCACCGGTTTGATGACCTCAAAGTCGAAATCGTAGTAAGGAAGGTTTCTTGTGGGTCCCGACTAGAGGAAGTCTTACCTGACCAACCTAGAGGAACGTCAGGTTCCCTGAGAGTTCTCAGAAGAGGTTGGGGTGTCACCACTGATATCGATTTTATGACGTAATGTATAAACTTTCAAAGATCCTCTCATCTAGAATTTTCACGAGTAGTGTTCTTTTTCTTTGCAAACATTGATACATACTACTGTCTCCAATTGGTCTAAACAACATCGCTATTAAAAGTTATATAGGTTTATAGTTTAATAAGACTACACGAGGACTTTGATTCTATTTGATTCTGTTACAACATCCAATTAATATGGAAATTTTCTGACTTTTCTTTTTTCTTCTATCTTTCTCCGTCTTCCCTTTTTATCCTTCTATCACTTTTCTATACTTGGTTTTCTTTACTTAGTTTTATTCGTTGTTTTCTCTTACATGTTCAATTACAAAATCCCCTTTTACCTCTATATTGATGTCTACGATTCCTCTAGTTTGTTGTTCTTTAGTTATTTATTGCTGTTATTTAATCATTTAAACCTACATTAATTATGTAAGATTCCTTTTCCTTTCCTTTCACTTCAGCGAATCAATACAGGCTGAGAAACGCTGGGGTACCTCACATCGGACGGTCCAAAGAGGTAGGTTCCCTAAAAGGTCCGTTCTTATGACCTTACCCAACGGTAAAGGAAGAGGTCTGGAAGGGTTGGGTCCCTAACTTTGACCCAGAGGGCGTAACATCCGTCTACGAAATAGTAGACTCGGTGGTAAGATTCCATTTGTACAACAGTTTTAACTTAGGTCCTACTTAGGTTTTTTAGATTCGTCGAGATAATGGTAATTTCCTTAATTTAGTCATCAATTTTTAACAGGGTGTTTTTTTCCGTCCGGACCTAACAAAATGTCTACTCAGAATGGTTTGTAAGTTCGTTATATGTCTACTGTAGAGACACATTTTTCATAAATTCCTGTAGTTTCCTTTAGATCACTAACCTCTCTCTATGTCATAAGTACCTATTCTTTGGAGTTATAGTATTTTCAGTCTAAGAAAGGTTCAAAGTAGAGGTCTAAGTTACGTTAAGGTTTGGTTTAAGGTCGTCCCAGAAACGACTTTAAACGACGGTCTAAGAGTTCACCTGGAGGTTTTTCATTTCTCCGTTCTAATCGAAAAAGTAACGGTTCTTCTTTATGGTCCG
Source organism: Capra ibex (assembly GCA_006410555.1). NCBI lineage: Eukaryota > Metazoa > Chordata > Mammalia > Artiodactyla > Bovidae > Capra > Capra ibex. The sequence goes on from SJYO01038983.1 coordinate 28,891,457, forward strand.
TCCCTCTGAACGTGATAGTTTATAGTTCTAAATAATATTTAATAATAACATTAGTTTTGCCCCCCCCCCCTCATCTATCTACGTTCTTCTCCGAGTAATATCCTTAACTAAGTGTACCGATGTTAACGACTCTTCAGGGTACTAGACGGTAGACGTTCGTCTCTTGTCTTTCAATCACTATATTGACTCAGGTTCGGGTTCCGGACTCTTGGTTTCCTCGACTACCAGGTTCGGGGTCAAGGACCGGACTCTTGAACGTCGCACCCCACGATCCCATTCGAGACCTCAGATTCAATCTCAGATTCCAGTCTCTTGGTCCTTTAGACTATAGTCTTTCGACTTTTTCTACCTGGAGGGTAGAGTTCTTCTCTCTCAAGAAGGAAGTGGAAGAAATAAGATAAACCCGGTAGTCATCTACCCTACTCCGAGTAACAGTTGGATTTATTTGGACTCACTCACTGACTATCAGCAAGTCAACACAGACTGAGAAACACTGGGGTTCCTGACATCGGACGGTCCGAGGAGACAGGTATCTTAAGGGTCCCTTCTTATGACCTCACCCAACGGTAAAGAAAGAGGTCCCCTAGAAGGGTCGAGTCCCTAGCTTGTGTCCAGAGGACGTGACGTCCGTCTAAGAAATGGTAGACTCGGTGGTACCTTCGGATCTTCCACTATTACTCCATCTTTCGACAATAAACCCTAGTTTTTTGATGTTACGTCTCGTGTGTCTACACTCATCGTTGGACTTGACACATGATGCTCCCTCATTGGTAGTATCCGAAAATTTCTGTTTCTTCCCTCCGAACATACCGTTTCTTAAAATTAACCGCGGCCTACGTCTTCGGTCAGGACCGACTTGTCCTAATGATTTCGATACTGATCTCGTTCCACTTTTGGACAACGATACTGTTCAAAACCCCTAATGGGTCCACCGTGTCACCATTTCTTATCCGAACGGTCATGTCCTCTGTGTTCTCTGTACCCAAGTCAGGGACCCATTCCTTCTAGAGGACCTCTTCCTTTACCGTTGGGTGGGGTTATAAGAACGGACCTCTTGACTCGTGTGTGTGTGTTGTTCAAAATCCACAAAAACGTCTCAGGAACCCTAAACACCGAAGTGTGTCAAGTTTTCAACTCCAAGGTAGATTCATCGTACACCCTTTCCAGGTGGATGGATCACCGGAAGACCGAGGTAAATTTTTTTTTTTTGAACTGGAAACACTAAGGTAAAACAAAGTGTAAAGAGTAACGGGTGTCCACTCTCGTCTAGAAATGAATCAGATGATTAAGTTTGTGAAGTAGAGTGGACCTTTGTGGGAATGTCTATGTGGGTCTTCATTACAAAACAGTCGACAGACTCGTGTGGAACCGGGTCAGTACAACTGTGTTTTAATTGGTAGTGTCCGTTTACATATTTTAAAAATCTTCTTTTACGTCCTCTTGTAGAAATACTGGAAAGACATTAAGACATCGTGTTTTATTACGTCTTTTTTTATTATTTGGTGTTTTTCCATTTAAACTAAGGTAGTTTATTCTTATTATTTCTTTTACTTTTCCGTTCGTTGTAGACCCTCTTCTATAAACATTGTGTTTTTAGCTGTTTCCTAATCATAAGTCATACGTGCTTCTTTAGTTATTCTCTTTCTGTTGGGTCGTCTTTTCACCTGTTTATGTAATTACCCGAAAAGTGTCTCCTCACTTATGTTTGCAGAGTGTTTGTGTACTGTTTTACTTCGTGAAGTATTCGTTAATATCTTTACAATTGACTTTCTGGGACATACGACGTCTATGGTACGACCGTTTATAAATTTATGACTCGTCAATGTGGAGACCATAAGACGGTCACTTTTCGAAGTAAAAGGTAAGAAAAAGATTGTTTCGGTTTCCAGTATGGGATGTTAGGTCGTTGAGACCAAACACTGGGCAATCGTTCACTATTGAAAAAAAATCACCCAGTGTCAGTCACAAAAATTTTAGTAAGTTATTTCGTCCTACAAGTCAAGTCAAGTCAAGTTAAGTCAGCGAGTCGGCACAGACTGAGAAACGCTGGTGTACCTGACGTTGTCCGGAGGGACAGGTACTGGTTGAGAAGGGGAGAGGAGAGACGGGACTTTAAACCACTCACAACTGGTACTGGAACTGGGGTGGTCGAGGAAGACTTGGATGTAGGGTTTGACTACCGAGAAGAAGTCCCGGACGAACAGATGGGTCGTGCATTGGACCGAGGCGAATTTCTGTCTCGTCAAGATTACACTTGAGACTGAGTGCAAAGATTTCTAAAAATACGGACCCGTCGTAGTCTCCTTTTTGGTTTGAGAATTTTGTTATTTCCGACCTGTAGGTCCGTTGTTTTGTCTGTCTGTAGTAGAACTGTTTTTCTACCGGAACCAGTCAGATTTGACGTCTATTCGAAAATAAATTTTTTCTCTTTTGTTTGAGACAACCACCACTAAAGGAACAACCAGACGTCGAGACCGAGTCTCCCCGTGTCCATGTTCGACTCTGGACTCCCAGGTCCAACCCACCCCTCGTGAGGACGTCCGTCAGGAGTCTTCCGTCCTTACCTCCCGAACCCCTCGGGTCGGGGTGGACGAGTCAGTGCGACAGGTATAGTCACCCTGGTCCTCGTACCAAGTGTCGTCTCCCGGACCCACCCGACAGTCTTTCGTAGGAACAGGGGGGAGTAGAAGGTAGCGTCGTCGGGGAGACGAAAGGGAGGTAGGGAAATAGGAGGAGGTGCACAAGGAAGAGGGAAGACCGAGTTTTTATAGGTGTGAGGGACTCACGAGTGGTGTCGGACGTCACACTCTTTCCCAAAATAAATCGAAAACTTTGTTGGGACACTACATCCTTACACACACACGCACGAGTCAACGAGTCAACACTGTTGAGACGTTGGACTCCCTAACGTCGGGTGGTCTGAGGAGCCATGTACCCTAAGAGGTCCGTTCTTATAACCTTACCCATATGTAAAGGAGGAGGTTCCCTAGAAGGGCTGGGTCCCTAGCTTGGGTGTAGAGAAGACAGAGGACGTAATGTCCGTCTAAGAAATGGCGGCTCGGTGGTCCCTTCGACACTTCATCCTGATTAATAAGGGTTCAAGTGTGAGCTCCCGTGCTTACGACACCATTTCCTTGAAGAGGTTCTCTGTCTCGCCCTTAGACTGGGATCCTCTGAGACTGAGGTTTCGGGCTTGAATTTTTTTTAAAAGAAATTAAAGTGTTCATTGTACATCTATGTAAAAGGAACAATTGTTATTGTTGCGGTGGTGTTTTGGTTTGGTTTCGGGTTAGTTTTGACAGTCGTAATTCCGATTTTAGGGAAAGGTGGTAACAGAGGATACGTCTGTCAAAGAGGAAATCTTTCGACCCACACACGGGAAGGTCTAGTGAAAAGATGAGTAAACGTCTGTATTCATACCGACGGAAAAATCATAACACAACACTGAAATCTAAAACCACGTCAAAAAGTAGACCAAGGGACTCATATCGAGTAAATTGTTTACTAGCTAACCTAGAAAAGGAAACCAATAGTCAAAAAGTTTACTATACCACTCAGAAAGTATGGAAGGTTTCCACTGTTTAATTAAATTTTTATAGTATTACTCGTGTATCTAAAGTTATATAACCTATGCTAAGTTAGAGACACATCAATAAGAAAAATTACACATTTGACAGCGTAGAAACCGGTTCAACTCAGAACTGAGGATATTAGTTTCCGAAGCGAGAGTCGGTACAGAGGGGTGATAGCCGACCGTAGGAGACGGGTGTCGTCAGCGAGTCGGGGGACCAGTCCCACACCGACCGAGTCGGTGCAGTGTCCTTCGACACTACGACGGACTGGAGTCTCTGAAGGACTTTTTTTTGACAGCCTCCCACAAAGAACGGAAGACTCACACTGGTCCCGTTGTATATAGGACAAGGACGTTCGAGGTTTTACCGTGACGGGTGGCGGTTGGGGTTGGTGTGAGATACTAGGGGTCGGTCGAGTTCCGGACCTCGGTCTGAACTCGACAGGGTCCTACCGGAACTACAGGACCCAAGCACTTCCCGTATTGTAACCTTTGTAAGTCTTGATCCAAAACCAGAAAGAGAAGATGAATGTCCACTCTTTCCGGTAGATTGTAGGTACTCGGAGTCAGAAGGGTAGACAGTCCACCCCGTCACTGTCCAGAATGAGCGTCCTTACTGTTATTACGCCGAGGTACAACTCGTGGTACAGACCGTACAACCCGAAACGTCCAACCTCGAGGTAGTGAGTATAGTGAGCGGGTCCCTTGTTCCACCCACCGGGAAATCCTCCGTATAGTCTGGAGGACCCTCAGTCCTGAGTGAGAGACTGTGTGTGTATGAGACGTGTATGTCACGTGAGTGTGGGTCGAACACATGTAGTGAGACTGAGTGACGTACAGGTGGGTGTGACGGAAGACCTGGGGGAGAGGCAGAGCGGAAACAGGAGATTTCTCGCGGCAAGGTCGGGTCAGTAGGTCCATTTCTTTCCCTGAAGAGTGGTCACGTTCTTCCCGAGGGTTGACAACTGACGCCCACTACTTGTCTCCCTCGGACGTCCGACCTGACCCCGAGGAACTCCAGTCCAAGATCTGACAAGGGACGATCCCGACGGGAGACGGACAGAGACCAAAAACACAGAGTCCGGTTCGGTTCTGACTCTGAACCTCTGGACTGACTCTGAGGACGGAGACCGACACTTGTGACCGGAAGAGACACTCGTCCCGACACACTCGGTAGACCGAGGGAGTTCGTTCCTGCCCAAGAGACAAATTCGGGGTCCCAGCTCCACCTCCCCCCTCGTCAACGTGGTCGTACGTGACCAAGAGGGAAGTCACGAACCGTGTCGTCCGTGAGCTCCCGGTAAACGACTGAAGTCGTGCGAGGGGTGGGGTGTCGCACGGTTCCCGAGCAGAAGTAATCTTCACTCAAGTACCCGTCTGACAACCGAAATAAGGTGACCTCTCACCCCAAGTCAAGTTCGGTTGGGGGCCAAGAACCCTTCGTAGAGTAGAACCCAGGTCAGAGGACATATAAACAACAAGACCTCCCTGTTTGTTCTCCTTCTTTATCGATAAAGGAGGGTTAGTAATTGTTGACCGACGTGTCACATTCCTCTCCTCGCACCCGGAGGGTTGACCTGTCTTCGTCAACCCCTAGGAGCCAGAGGACGAGGGACTGACACGTTGAACGTGTGCACTGAAGGGGGTGGGGGGACGATTCAAGTCGACGTGGGAGACATCTCGTCTATTATTAGGGACGGAGACCCGACACATCCCTACCTCACTTCCGCACACACCTCCGTGACCCCGTCCGAACCTATCCAGGACCTGGTTGAGGGACGAAGGAAGGTGTCGTAGTGTCGTAATTTCTCTTACGGGTTTGGGACCTTTGTCGTCCCTTAACCGGTTTATTTTATCTATGGACGTCCATTACCGTACAATTCACTTTCACTTTCAGTAAGTCAGTACATGTTGAGAAACGCTGGGGTATCTATATGTCAGGTACCTTAAGAGGTCCGTTCTTGTGACCTCACCCATCAGCAAGGGAAGAGGTTCCACAGAAGGGTTGGGTGCCTAACTTGGGTTCAGAGGATGTAACGTCAGCCTAAGAAGTGGTCGACTCGGTTGTCCCTTTGGGCTCTTATGACCTCACCCATCGGATAGGGAAGAGGTCACCTAGAAAGGATGGGTTCTTATCTTGACCCCAGAGGACGCAACGTCCACCTAAGAAATGGTCGACTCGATGTTCCCTTCGGGAACGTACTTACCGTACAATACGTTGGTAATTTTCTCGAAATGTCGTGCATACGTATGTGTATCCACACGTACATAAACACACACACATATATATATATACAAACATAAGTTTTATTTATATATTTCATCTGAATCACTTCTTGTAAATGATTATCATTTAACTGGGAAAACATATATCAAGAAACTGACGACTGTGTGAGCGTATAGGTACACTGGTAGTCGTCTTGCGTCTAGTGTCCTCTCAGTGAGTGGGGATTTCGAGGGGGTACGGGGTGACAACAGTCGGTCGGGGAGTGGGGGTCGACGAGGGGGGGTCGAGGACGCTAGAGAAAAGAGAGGGATCTCGAAACGGCAAAGATGTCACAGTATCTTTACCTTAGTATGTCTTCGAGCGAAAAACACAGACCAAGAAATTGAATCGTCTTACGACTGAATTACTTACAGACTGTGAGTGAATACAAAGTCGTTTTTACCTGAACAAGGAACAATGACGACTCACCACATAACAAAGTACGTACAGGGTCGCAAACAAATAAGTGGTCGACTTCCTGTAAAAACACTGAAAACTATAAACTAACGGTCCTCTTTATAGTTATTGGAGTCTATACGTGTACTGTGGTGGGAATACTGTCTTTCGCTTCTTCTTGACTTCTCGGAGAGCTACTTTCACTTTCTTCTCTCACTTTTTCAACGAATTTGAGTTGTAAGTCTTTTGATTCTAGTACCGTAGACCAGGGTAGTGAAGTACCGTTTATCTACCCCTTTGTCACCTTTGCCACTGTCTGAAATAAAACCCCTTAAGGTTTTAGTGACGTCTACCACTGACGTCGGTACTTTAATTTTCTGTGAACGAGGAACCTTCGTTTCGTTACTGGTTGGATTTCTCGTATAATTTTTCGTCTCTGTACTGAAACGGTTGTTTTCAGACGGATGATTTTCGACACCAAAAAGGTCACTAGTACATACTCTACACTCTCAACCTGACACTTCTTTCGACTCGTGGCTTCTTAACTACGAAAACTTGACACCACAACCTTTTCTGACAACTCTCAGGCAACTGGACGTTCCTCTAGTTTGGTCAGTTAGGATTTCCTTTAGTCAGGACTTGTAAGTAACCTTCCTCACTACAACTTCGACTTTGAGGTTATGAAATCGGTGGACTGCGTTTTTTTGACTGAGTGACCTTTTATGGGACTACGACCCTTTGTAACTTCCGCTCTCCTCTCCCCCTGCTGTCTCCTACCAACCTACCGTAGTGGCTGCGCTACCTGCACTCAAACTGATCCGAGGTCCCTTCGGACCCCACGACGTTAGGTACCCCAGCGTTTCTCAGCCTGTGTTGACTCGCTGACTTGACTTGACTTCACTTGACTACCTGCAATGGTATGTCCAAACAAACACACGTACTTGTATATAAAAGTAAAGAAAACCCATTTGTGTTCATCCCAACGCCTCAATGGCCATTCACTTACCACTTTACTGACTCGTGTGTACGTGTGTTCGGAAGAGTTCGAAATTATACGTAAGCTAGGTGGACCTATAGAACACCTTTAAGACAAAAATTAAGTCTTGTGGCAAAAACCTGGACTCTGTGACGTAAAGGTTGTTCGAGGGTCTTTTACGAATACAAAGACCAGGTTCCTAGTGTCAGAGTTATAGTTCTTACATTCTGTGTATGAGTATACAGAATACTCTCAGTACGTTTTCTCTTTTTGTAGATAAGACCGATTTATTAATAATGAAACCACAGACAACATCACTTGAACTTATGAGGATTATATTATAAACGTACAGAATTACATCACGGACGGTCTCCTCTTCGGTGTCATTTACCAACTGTAATTTTTTATATATTTTTATTTTTTTATTTCTTTGACGGATGGGTCCGGGAGTTTTGTTCCTTTTTGCGCCGACAAGTTCAAGGGGAGTCGTTGTACCCTCTACCGCGGGAGATGACCTCTTTCCTTCTTCGGGTAGCGCCTCTACGGGTCAGACCCTCCGTCTTTTTCCTTTTACTTGGGTCCTCTCTCTGAGCTCCAACCCCGTAAGAGCCCCCATCTCTGTCTCCTCTGTTACACGGAAAGAGTACCTTTTCTTAGACAAGAACCGCTGCATATAGGTACGGATGTAATTGGAAGAAAGGAGGTGGAAGGGGAAGAGCAACCCTAACCGTTGGGACGGTTTTGAATTCGCGACGGGAAGGACCATGACTGAGTCGTCTCAGAGAAAGAGATGGAGGTAGGGACGAGGATATTGACCTCGCTCGACCCCGTCCCTGAAAAAGATTTACCGTAAAACTTTGTTTTATTGTGTCCACTCGATTTCCCCTTTGTGTGTGCTCACTTAAATCTTCGACCAGTAAGCTATTGAGCCGACAAGTCTCTGCCTGTAAGGAGACGTCCGAAGGACACTCGGGGCGACGCAGGACGTCCAGGTCGCCGGGGAGGGACTGCCAAGGTCCGCGTAGTGACCCACCAGTAAGGTCGAAAGGTTGTCCGTATACGTATAGGACGGTGTGTCGACTCGGTAATTACGGTTGTCCTATAAGAGAAGATTTCTCCTGAAATCTTCATATACATTTACAGACTAAAAGTATGAACGAGAAGTGTAACACACGTTAGTCTGTTGCCGATAAATTCTTTGTGCCCCCTGCACCAGGATTCTACCGCCTCCTTATCCTTCCCCTCTGGTGAAAGAGGGGGTGTTTAAGTAGTTTTCTTGTAAACTTACGACTCATTAAGATGTTTTGTTGAAGACTTACGACCGTCTCCTGTAGTCCGTGGGTCTTTTCGTCGGGTAACAGAAGATTTCCTCCATCCTTTTTTATCTTTTCTGTTTTTTTTCTCTGTTTTCTCCATCCCTACCTCGAGACGGGACCCTTCCCTCAGAATTTTTCTGTCTTCAAAGGTTTGTGGTCCTTTGTGAGAGTGACGGCTCAGACACCGCTCGGAACCTTCGTGTCTCCCGTTGTATTGTCCCTCCTTTTTATTTATTTATTAATTTTGGGTGTCTAATTCGCGGGTTCCCATTGAAGGGGTCCCCTCTTCGTCGCGTCTGCGGACGTGGACGGTGATCGTTCGCCCTCCACCCGTCCCTCCGGACCCGACGTAACGAATCTCATTCCTAGACCGGACTTACGGCACTCCTGTTAGACCCGCTTGATTGAACCCGATCGTTTGGTCCGACACCCTATCGATGGTGTACTTTTCCGTCGGGGTTGGATTATGTGGTGGTTCGGGTGCGTGTCTTGTTTCCTGATTTGTCTCTATCGGCCGACATCTGGTAAGGGGAGGCCACTGTCCGTCGGTCTCGGCCTTACCCCGCTAGCGTCGGGGTCTCTCTGTAATAGATGTTTTGACATTCGTCCGAAGAAACGATTGATTCTGAAACCCCAAGACCTGCCAGTTGTAGTCGGACTCTTCCCTACCCCCTCGCGTCGTTGACGCGAGCGGTTTGTGGAGTAGTGGACTCGACGAGCCTGGACCCTTCCCGTGTTTTGCGTCCGGGTTGGTTCAGACGCGGAGACTCCTGATGGGTCACGGACTTGGACTCGCCGAATCTGGACCCTCCACGTACGTCGGGTCCGGGCCGGAGCCTACCAAGGGTCACCTCGTTGGATCTCGGACTCGTCACACCCGTCCCTCTCATGTGTGTGACACTCACCCCCGTCCGGGTCACACCGACTCCGTGACGTTCATGTGCGGTCACAATTAACAAACGTCGGAGGGAGGGGGGAATGTCGCGCTGACTTGTTCTCTCGGATTTTTTTCACAGGTGGTGACGAGGGAAACACAGTCCCGTCTTTAGTCTGTGACTTCTCTGGTCGTTTGTCTTCTTCGATTTTGTCTCCCTTGGCGGAACCTTCACTGTCCACGTTATCTAATTTTGGGACAGTAATCATGGCTGATGTATCCTTCCCCGGATATCTAGAACTCTTTATATTCGGCCTGGTTCCTTGATAGGCTTTTACTTGACTGGGGTGTTATGGGTGTTGTGGTGGTCTCTTTCAGGATCTATATAAAAATGATAAAAATACTAGTAAGAAGAAAAATTAAAAATTTAAAAATTCAGGAGATAATGAGGAAATTAAAAGTGAAAATATTGGATAATGAAACGTTTTTTTTCTGGGATATAAAAAATTTTCGTTTGAAGTATATATAAAAAATTTATTAAAAACACTGAAACAAAAAGAAGAGAAATAAAAAAAAGGAAAAAAAAAGAAGAAAAGAAATTATAACATAAAAGCTTTAAGGTTTGAGATGAGATCTAAAAATTAGAAACGAGAAACCATAAACAATAGTTAAAACATGGAAATTCTTGGGTTAGAAGTCATGGGTAAAAATGAACCCTCTCTCTAATGACCGAAGTGACGAGAGAGGGGGGAAACCTGAGAGGAAAAGGAGGTGGTCCAGTGGACACAGAGGAGGGATGGGGGAGAGAAGAGATGGGTTGAGACACTTAGAGACACACGAGGTCTGCCACCCCTTGTGAATCCCCTGACTAATGACCGACCTAGACAGAGAGAGGAAAACTAAGGTGGGAAAATAGGAGGACCGGTAGAGACAGAGGAAGGAGCGAGAAGAGAAGAGACATATTGAGGCACTTGTAGAGACTCGTCAGGTCAACACCTCACGTGTATTCCTTCACTAATGACCGATCGTACGACAGAGGAGAAAACTAAGGTCTAGTAGAGTAAGGCCAGTGGAGATTTAGGGAAGAAGGAGAAGAGAAGAGGTACATTGAGACACTTGGAGATACCCACAGGGAGTGACACCTCTTTGAAAAGTAGAAATTGAATCTACAAAATAGTTGTCACAACATATCTTCCTCTTCAGAACTCTGATGACATTTTTATTCTGACTTTTGTTCTTCGTCCTCCGAATTCAGGTTTAGGACTCTTGTGGTCTCTTGAGGACTGAGGTCCCTTGTAACTAACTGTCCTCGAGTAGTTTACGGAGGTATGGATGTGACTTTGGTTCGTAGTGGGTTCCCGGTTGTTCAAGGTCTCGTTCTGTATGGAACGTTTAAGAAGTCGTTGTGTCCTTGTGTCGGGATCGAGGTTATATGTACGACGAGTTTCAATGAGGTTTGGGTAACTGTAGAGTATTGAGTAATGACCTGTGAAGTAACGTGAGGTCCCCCTTCTTTAGGTCGAGATGGGTGGCCTTGTGGCTGTGTTCGAAGGGATTGGTTCTTTGGAACTGTTCGGTGGGGATGTTGGGGTGGGTGTCGTTCCTTTGAGGTGTTATTTCTCTTGAGGTGTTTGACGGTCTTATGTCTCTCCGATGGGGTTTGTGTCGTTATATTTGTTCTACTTCTCAGTCTCCTTATGGATCGTCCATTTCCTTGTCCTATTTACGGGTGGTTTGGTTTGTTTTGTCCTTCTCTATCCCTTAAATGGACTATTTCTTAAGGTTTATTACTATTACTTTTACTAGGTTTTAGAACTTTTGTTGTACCTTAGTGTCTATTTATCGGACTTCTGTTCCTAACTCTTCTACGTTCTTCCAAATTTTTCCTGGATCTTCTTTATTTTTTGTCAGTTATATATTATTTATCACGTTATTTACTCTAGTTTTTGTGAGACCTCCGTTGTTTATCATCTTATTGTCTCCGTCTTCTATCCTAAGCACTCCATCTTCTGTCTTACCATCTTTATTTACTTAGTCTCTCCTTTTTTCTTTTTGCTTAATCTTCTTTACTCCTGTTAGAGTCTCTGGAGGTCCTGTCACAATTTCCGGGGTTTTAAACTTAGTATCCTCAGAGTCTTCTTTTTATGTTTTTCTTTCTGGTACTCTTTTATGAACTCCTGTATTATTAACTTTTGAAGGGATTTTGCCCCTTCCTTTATTACTGGGTTCAGGTTCNACCTCCGTTGTTTATCATCTTATTGTCTCCGTCTTCTATCCTAAGCACTCCATCTTCTGTCTTACCATCTTTATTTACTTAGTCTCTCCTTTTTTCTTTTTGCTTAATCTTCTTTACTCCTGTTAGAGTCTCTGGAGGTCCTGTCACAATTTCCGGGGTTTTAAACTTAGTATCCTTAGGGTCTTCTTTTTATGTTTTTCTTTCTGGTACTCTTTTATGAACTCCTGTATTATTAACTTTTGAAGGGATTTTGCCCCTTCCTTTATTAGTGGGTTCAGGTTCTTTGGGTCTCTCAGGGTTTGTTCTATTTGGGTTCCGTTTTGTGGGGTTCTGTGTATAATTAGTTTAATTGTTTCTAGTTTGTGTTTCTTGTTTATAATTTTCGTCGTTCCCTTTTTGTTGTTTATTGTGTGTTCCCTTAAGGGTATTCCTATTGTCGACTAGAAAGTTATCTTTGAGAAGTCCAGTCCTCCCTTACCGTTCTGTATGAATTTCACTACCTTCTTTTATTGGATGTCGGGTCTAATGACATGGGTCGTTCCTAGAGTAAGTTGATACTTCCTCTTTAGTTTTCGAAATGTCTGTTCGTTTTCGACTCTCTTAAGTCGTGGTGGTTTGGTCGAGAGGTTGTTTACGATTTCCTAGAAGAGATCTACTCTTTGTGTCTTTCGCACATATTTGAGCTTGGGTTTTGTTATTTCATTTATCGTTGTCCTAGTATGAATAGTTATTAGTGGAATTGGCATTTACCCTACTTACGGGGTTGGTTTTCTCTTTCTGACCGACTTACCTATATTTTTGTTCTGGGGATATATACAACAGATGTTCTCTGGGTGGAGTTTTGTCCCCTGTGTATGTCCGACTTTCACTTCCCGACCTTTTTCTATCAGGTACGTTTATCTCTGGTTTTTTTCGTCCTATAGTCTATTTTATCTGAAATTTTGTTTCCGACACTTTTCTCTGTTTCTTCCGGTGATGTATTACTAGTTTCCTAGTTAGGTTCTTCTTCTATATTGTTAATATTTATATATACATGGGTTGTATCCTCGTGGCGTTATACATTCTGTTTACGATTGTTCATACTTTCCCCTTTAATTGTTATTGTGTTATTATCACCCTCTGAAATTATAGGGTGAGTGTGGATACCTGTCCAGTTGATTTGTCTTTTAATTGTTCCTTTGTGTTTGAAATTTACCATGTTATCTAGTCAATCTGGATTAACTATAGATATTCTGTAAAGTGGGGTTTTGTTACTTAAAGTGGAAAAAGGGTTCACGTGTGCCTTAGAAGAGGTCCTATCTAGTGTAGGACCCGGTATTTAGATCGGAACCATTTAAGTTTTGTTAACTTTAGTAAGGTTCGTAGAAAAGACTGGTGTTACGTCATTCGACGACGACGACGACGACGATTCAACGAAGTCAGCACAGGCTGAGACACGCTGGGGTATCTACCGTCGGGTGGTCCGAGGCGGGAGGGACCCTAAGAGGTCCGTTCTTGTGACCTCATCCAACGGTAAAGGAGGAGGTTACGTACTTTCACTTTTCACTTTCACTTAACCGAGTCATCACAGGCTGAGAATCGCTGGGGTACCTGACGTCCGGTGGTACGAGGAGGTAGGTGCCCTAAAAAGTCCGTTCTCATGACCTCACCCCACAGTAACGGAAGAGGTACGTCATTCTGATCTAGAGTTAATGTCCTCTTTTTGATAATTTTTAAGGTTGTATATCTCCGACTTGTTGTACGACGACTTATTGGTTGTTTAGTGTCTTCTTTAGTTTTATACGTATCTTTGCTTACTTTTACTTTTGTGTTGTTGGGTTTTGGACACCCTGTGACATTTTCGTCACTATGCCCTTTCCAAGGATCGTTATGTCCGTATGGAGTTCTTTGTTCTTGTTTCAGTTTATTTATTGGATTGAGATGTGGATTTCGTTGATCTCTTCCTTCTTTACTTCTTGGGGTCCAATCATCTTCCTTTCTTTAGAAATTTTAAGCCCGTCTTTATTTCCGTTGTCTTTGTTTTCTCTGGTATCGTTTTTAGTTGTTTCGGTTTTCGACTAAGAAACTTTCCTATTTATTTTAACTGTTTGTTAATCGGTCTGAGTAGTTCTTTGTTTCCCTCTTTTAGTTAGTTATTTTGGTCTTTACTTTTACCTCTCTAGTGTTGTCTGTTGTGTCTTTATGTTTCCTAGTATTCTGTGATGTTAGTCGTTAATATACGGTTATTTTACCTGTTGCACCTTCTTTACCTGTTTAAGAAATCCTTTCATGTTGAAAAAGTAAAACGAATAAACTTCGAGTATCGTGTTAAATTAGTGCGACATAGTAGACGTGAGACGAAGAAAATTTCAACAGAGACATTACGTAAGTGTACGATATGTTTAGACATTAAACGAAAGGAACGACCTTTTATAAGGTAATACACTGATCAGGGGTTAAATAACTAGACGACTACTTTGTCGAACCCCAAAAAATAAAGATAAACCTAAATCTTTTTATAACTTTTGTTGGGTTTGACACAGGACCACATACGTACGTTCTCTTAGATATCCTAAATTATCGATCGTTCTATATTTTTATAAGTTGAAATGTCATCTTGTGATTTTGTAAAAGTGAAGGTGGTCGTCACCCATTCTTAAGAACAACTAAATGTGGAAACGTTTGTGTATCATGATAGAATTAAAAAGGTCCACTCGCCTATATTTTATCATAAAGTGACTTCAAGAGTAAACGTGTATTGACTAGTGATTATCCCGAAGGGACCACCGAGTCTACTATTTCGGAGGCGGACGTTACGTCCTCTGGACCCAAACTAGGGACCCAACCCTTCTAGAGGACCTCTTCCCTTACCGTTGGGTAAGGACATAAAAACGGACCCCTTAGGGTACCTGTCTCCTCGGATCGTCGGATATTAGGACACGACACACATCAGCGGGTCAGTGCAGACTGAGAAATGCTTTGGTACCTGACATCTGACGGTCTGAGGAGACAGGTACCTGTAAGAGATCCGTTCTTATGACCTCACCGAACGGCCGGGAGGAGGTCTCCTAGAAGGGTTGGATCCCTAGCTTAGGTCCAGAGGACGTGACGACCGTCTAAGAAATGGTAAATTCGGTGGTTCCTTCGACTCTGATATCAGGTACCCCAGAGTTTCTCGATATATATAGACTCGTTGATTCGTGTTAGTGATTATTGTAGCTCTAGAAATGTATATAAATAATCGGTAACTCTGAAAGAGAAAATTTACACGGACAAGCACAGAAGACGGGTAAACAGAAACCTCAACGGGAGAATGATTAAACATCTATAACAAATATATAAGAGCTATAAGTAGAAATCGATCAGTATAAACAAACGTGTGTAAAAGAAGGTCAAGGACCGAACAGAAAAGTGACAGAAATACTTTAGTAAACTTCTCTTTAATACCTGAAATTCCTTCGTCTTAAATGTTAAAAAAGAAAACTCCGGTCGAGGGACACAGAAAAGTACTTCAGAATGAAACTGGACTTAAGTCTTTTTATAAACAGATGTAAAAAAACATTTTCATAATTGTACAAGCAAAAGTAAGACAGGTAGACCTTAACTAAAAACACACGTACACTCCGTCTCTAGGTTACACACAAAGGGAGTATAGTAAATAGAGTCGTAGTGAATGACCATCAAAGAGGGAAGGAGGGTTGGGGTGGGGGTGCGGGGTGGGAGTACTACCCGTTCCGATGGAGACAGTGTACAGTCCAAAAGCACTTACTCGTCCTTATAAAAACCGAGAATAAGATGAGGTGTCCGTTTACACAAACAGAAACACGATGATGACAATTCCCTTTGTGTGACTGACTTTGGAGGGTGGGACCGGTCGACGACTACGACGACGATTCAGCGAAGTCAGCACAGACTGAGACACGCTGGGGTATCTACCGTCGGGTGGCCCGAGGAGGTAGGGACCCTAAGAGATCCGTTCTCGTGACGTCACCCAACGGTAACGGAAGAGGTATCATTGGTAAACACACTCAATAAAATACTGTCCTCCAGGACCGTTCCTTGTGGTCTTGATTGTTCGGTAGTGGTTACCCTCCTTAGGCCTTTTCCAGTTTTCTTCTGTGGTACACAGGATGGTGGAGAGTCTTAGGGAGAGTGACCGTAGGTAGAACCGATTCGTTACATAGACGGTGGTCCTTCCTGAGACTCAGTCTCACTGACCGGTCTCTTTTGGGTCTTTGATTAGGGTAGCGGTATTTTAACCTTTGACGTTCGGTGTACCGTCTCGTCAAGAGGTCCCAAGGGAATGGGATGGATACGGACCCTCGGGGAAGGGTTATTTCGGAGAACGAAACAGTCATACACACAGAGGAACCTGTTATTTAAGTAAAGACTCACAATTTGTTCTCGGGTGAATGAGTGTGAATCTGGGACCTTCCCTAGGTTGTTAGAATAGTATACTAGAATTAATGACATGGAAATACTATTTAGAATTGTATACCTATCAAAGTCAAGTCAAGTCAAGTCAAAGAGTCAGCACAGACTGAGAAAAACTGTGGTACTTAGCGTCGTACAGTCCGGAGGAACAGGTAGTGGTTGAGGGTCTCAAGTGAGTCTGAGTACTGGTAACTCAGTCACTACGGTAGGTCGGTAGAGTAGGAGACAGCAGGGGAAGAGGAGGACGGGTGTTAGGGAGGGTGGTAGTCTCAGAAAAGGTTATTCAGTTGACAAACGTACTCCACCGGTTTCATGACCTCAAAGTCTAAGTCGTAGTAAGGAAGGTTTCTTTAGGGTCCCGACTAGAGGAAGTCTTACCTGACCAACCTAGAGGAACGTCAGGTTCCCTGAGAGTTCTCAGAAGAGGTTGTGGTGTCAAGTTTTGGTAGTTGAGAAGGTACGAGTCGACAGAAGTGTCAGGTTGAGAGTGTAGGTATGTACTGATGACCTTTTTGGTATCGGAACTGATCTACCTGGAATCACCCGTTTCATTACAGAGACGCAAAGTTATACGATAGATCCAACTAGTATTGAAAGGAAGGTTCCTGATTCTCAGAAAATTAAAGTACCGACGTTAGTGGTAGACGTCACTAAAACCTCGAGAGGTTTTATTTCGGACTGTAACAAAGGTGACAAAGGGGTAGATAAAGGGTACTTCACTACCCTGGCCTACGGTACTAGAAACAAAAGACTTACAGCTCGAAGTTCGGTTGTAAAAGTGAGAGGTGAAACTGAAAGTAGTTCTCCGGGAAATCAAGAAGAAGTGAAAAACGGTATTCCCACCACAGTAGACGTATAGACTCCACTAACTATAAAGAGGACCGTTAGAACTAAGGTCGAACACGAAGAAGGTCGGGTCGTAAAGAGTACTACATGAGACGTATATTCAATGTATTCGTCCCACTGTTATATGTCGGAACTGTATGAGGACAAGGATAAACCTTGGTCAGACAACAAGGTACAAGTCAAGGATGACAACGAAGGACTGGACGTATATCCAAAGAGTTCTCCGTCCTCTCCACGAGACCATAAAGGTAGAGAAAGTCTTAAAGGGTGTCAAATAACACTAGGTGTATCAGTTTCCGAAACCGTATCGGTTATTTCGTCTTTATCTACAAAAAGACTTTGAGAGAACGAAAAAGGTACTAGGTCGCCTACAACCGTTAAACTAGAGACCAAGGAGACGGAAAAGATTTTGGTCGAACTTGTAGACCTTCAAGTGCCAAGTGTATAACGACTTCGGACCGAACCTCTTAAAACTCGTAATGAAATGATCGCACACTCTACTTACGTTAACACGTCATCAACCTTGTAAGAAACCCTAACCTTACTTTTGACTGGAAAAGGTCAGGACGCCGGCGACGACTCAAAAGGTTTAAACGACCGTATAACTCACGTCGTGAAAGTGACGTAGTAGAAAGTCCTAAACTTTATCGAGGTGACCTTAAGGTAGTAGAGGTGATCGAAACAAGTATCACTACGAAAGATTCCGGGTGAACTGAAGTATAAGGTCTTACAGACCGAGATCTACTCACTAGTGTGGTAGTACTAATAGACCCAGCACTTCTAGAAAAAACGTGTCAAGAAGACACATAAAAACGGTGGAGAAGAATTATAGAAGACGAAGACAATCCAGGTGTGATAAAGACAGGAAATAATTCAGGTAGAAACGTACTTTACAAGGGAACCATAGAGATTAAAAGAACTTCTCTCGAGATCAGAAAGGGTAAGACAACAAAAGGAGCTAAAGAAACGTAACTAGCGAAAGAATAGAGAAGAACGATAAGAAACCTTAAGACGTTAGTCTACAAATATAGAAAGGAAAAGAGGAAACGACAAGCGAAGAGAAGAAAAGTGTCGATAAACATTCCGGAGGAGTCTGTCGGTAAAACCCAAAAAAACGTAAAGAAAAGGTACCCCTACCAGAACGAGGGACAGAGGACATGTTATAGTACATGGAGGTAGGTATTAAGTAGTCCGTGAGATAGATAGTCTAGATCGGGGAATTTAGATAAAGAGTGAAGGTGACATATTAGTATTACCTAAACTAAATCCAGTATGGACTTACCAGATCACCAAAAGGGGTGAAAGAAGTTAAAGTCAGACTTAAACCGTTATTCCTCAAGTACTAGACTCGGTGTCAGTCGAGGACCAGGACAAAAACAACTGACATATCTCAAGACATAAATAAAATCAAGAAGGGAAAAAATTTTGGGTTTAAGTGTAATCATGACAATGGCAATAATGTAATATATATATACGAATCTAAACGGATATGTAAACGGTGAGGTAAACAAAAAGTAAGGAAGAGCGTAGCGTTTGGAAGGGAGACTTCAGTAGAAAGAAGAAGGATTTTATATCGGATATATAAATATAAATATATATCGAGGATATCCTTTGTAGACGTCCACAATTGAGGACCGAACGAGGTCTGCGAACGAGGAACCTTGTTTTCGATACTGGTTGGATCAGTCGTATAATTTTTCGTCTCTGTAATGAAACGGTTTTCTCCAGGTAGATCAGTTTCGACATCAAAAAGGTCATCAGTATATACCTACACCTGGTATTTCTTTCGACTCGTGGTTTCTTAACTACGAAAACTTGACACCACAACCTCTTCTGAGAACTCTCAGGGAACCTGACGTTCGTCTAGTTTGGTTAGTTAGGATATCCTTTAGTCAGGACTTATAAGTAACCTTCCTGACTACGACTTCGACTTTGAGGTTATGAAACCGGTGGACTACGCTTCTTGACTGAGTAACCTTTTCTGGGACTACGACCCTTTCTAACTTCCGTCCTCCTCTTCCCCTACCGTCTTCTACTCTACCAACCTACCGTAGTAGCTGAGTTACCTGTACTCAAACTCGTTCGAGGCCCTCAACCACTACCTGTCCCTCAGGACCGTACGACGTCAGGTCTCTCATCCTGTACTGGTTCGTTGACTACCACGGGTCTACTCCTGGAGTCTCCAAGGACCCCGTAGTATACCTCTTCGTTCTCGGTGTCCCGACAAGTCCGTCGGTCCGCCCAACCCTCCCGACGCCCTCCTGTCCGGGGACGGAGACTTTCCCGGGTTTCCCTCTGGGTCCACGGAGAGACTCCCCGAGGAGGTACTGTCTCTCACGACCTCATTTTCTTGAAACAGACAAGATAAAGATGTGATGAAGATGACTCCGGGGGTCGTGGTCTTGACGGGTCTCGATCTTCCTCACGGACACCCGGGGGTACCGAGAGGAGGGGGTGGGGGTGTAAGGGATCGGTCTCCTCAAAGGTGGAGGGGAGGGTAAGTCCCGTGACGTCACCCTTCCACGGGTGTCCTCGTCTGACACGAAGACGAGAAGGTCCGGTAATTCGGAACGTAGAGAGGGGGTCTTTTATCCTATCCTCTCGTTTCCGACACGTGACTAACTCAACACCAACCCCTAAAAACCTAAGAAACAAACCAACCAAGTCATTCTATGTGTAGTTTTATAATTATTGTTCTTTACAGTACAATCGGATGACTCGGATACTCACAACGAACAAGAAAGGGGTTAAAACACTATAAAGATAGGTAGAGAGACCCCCACCCCCCTTCTCTTTATTTTTGTCGACCGAAACAGGGTAACCAAGAGGGGAGGTTCATATACAGAAGAGAGAGGTTAATCTGACCTCCGTGGGACTGTCGTTCTAACTAACGACTAGGGAAATTACTTACGTCGTAGGTCAATAATTTTTTTTTAAACGACGTCAGTGATTTTGAGTGAATGTCCCGTCGTATCGGTGGTTTTTTTTAACTTTGACAAATGAGTTCTCATATGTTTGGACGAAAGTCTGCTATCGTGGAAGTAAGGAAGTTTGTGTGATTAACTTGTAGGGGACACAGGTCCGAGGGGGATTTGACTAAGAATATGGGGGTGGCGGAGGTTTTACTAGAACCGACCTTAATTGGTCGAAGGGTGGGGGAGGTCTAATATGGAGTCAGAAGGGACAAAAGGGTCTTAAAAGGGTTAGTAAACTAAGTTCTACAACCTCAGGGAAAACCTCAGAAAAAAGGAACAGAGGGAATAGGTCGGTCGACAGTCCAAGACAGTTAAAAAGAACGGAACAGTTAAGAAGATAGGACGGTGATACAAAATCCTACTACGTTTTGACCAAGGCTCTCTTTTGCCTAGGTACTTGTAAAAGTCGCTGGATCTTCCCTTAGTCTATCTTCCTTCCCTACCTCTGTATCTGGCTTCATCCAATTAGATACGTCATCGGGGAGGGATCCGGGTCTCTCAATATGGATTAGTCCTCGTCACTTTCTCCGACGATCTAGTTGCTTACCCCCTTTCACGCCCGTGGAACTCTAGGGACTCGTACCCAATACAAAGGGTTTGATAATTAACCATTAGCTGTTTATAACTAAAAGAAAAAATTTACGGAGTCAATGTTAGACATCGATCAATCTTCTCATACACCCGATAAAACGTCAACCCGGTACTAAGGTGTGGACGATTCCCTCTCTATCTCTTCTTCCGTCTCTGTCCTGTCCTCAATATTCGGCGGTGGACAGTGTCAGTGGGTCAGATATAGAACTCGTGAAAGGGACACAGTCCGTAAACGAACCATGAGTCCAACATTCTTATTTAGACGGGAGCACCTTGAATGTCCGCTCCTCACCCCCCTGATTCTCTGTCTGTAATTTGTTAAGAAGTTATGTATTACCGTTCGATACTATTTACGAGACTCCTTTTGCATGTCCTACCTCCCGTACCCCCACCCCACCCTCTTACGGTCAGACACCGTCCCCTTGGGGTGGACGGTCGCAGTCCAGTGGGAGTCGGGAAAGGACTTGGAGAGGGTGTTCACGGGGGAGTGAGACCGAGTCCTTCTCTTTAAATGAGGTGGCGGGGTACGGTGGGGACCTGTCTGATTCTGGAACAGAATGAGACCTCGGAGAGTCTAGTCTAGGTCGTTCAGACCTACGCACGAAATTTGGTTGGTCCAGGGGTAGACGGTGGTCGACAGTTTTCAACCTCAGTAGCCTTTTCTCTTTACTGTACGTGGTCGGGGGAAAGAAGCCGACAGAGGAGGGACGTCCGGGAGTCGTCGGAGGTGAGGACTGACAACGTTTCTCTTTGTCAATATCGGTGGACCCCAAAGTCTTGGCGAGAGGACAATGCCCGACTTAACACAGGCGGTGCGGGTTTAGTAGACAACTCAGGACTGGGGTACATACCGAAGGGACGACCGAGTCACCCTTTCTTAGGCGGACGGTTACCTCCTCTACTTCGAAGTCGGGACCCAACCCTTCTAGGGGACCTCTTCCTTTACCGTAGAGTGAGGTCGTAAGGACGGACCCTTTAGGGTACTTGTCTCCTCGGGGCACCCGATGTCAGGTACCCCAGTGGTTCTCGGCTCGTGTTGAATCGAAGATTTGTTGTTTTGGTGTCATACATCTTACACTCCGCGCAAGACAAACCTCTATTCCGGAAACTTTCCTTTTCCTTCCATTTTACTCCAGTTCACCCACCTGGGATTAGGTTGTACTGGCCAGAGGGATGGTCTTTTCTACTCCTACGTTTGGTTCCTCTTTTTGTTGGGACGACTGTCGAACTAGACCCGAAGACCGGAGGTCTTGGCACTCTTTTATTTGTGGACAACAACGTCGGCGGGTCGGGTGCCACAAAAGAAAACGCCCGGGATCGAGAGGTGAGTCCCTCCTCCGTGACTCCGACCTGTCCCACACCCCCTCTCCGTGGTGAACCCGTGGCGGGACCCCACGTCCCGAGGGGTAGGGACGGGTCGACCAAAGAGATGGAAACCAAAGGCTGGGGGACGACACATATATCTAATGAGAAGGACGTGCGTGGAGTCTAGGTTAAAGGGGTGTGTCTTGTGGAAGTCGGCGGGTCGAGGGGGATGGGTCGTCCCTGACTCGTTTGTCGGACCAAGACATGGACCTCGGGACGCCCAATCCTAGATTCAGTCACAAAGAGTTTGTAATTTTACAACTAAGGACCCGAGAAAGTGGGGTTATAGAGACCCCATCCCGAGTTTTCAAATATACAAATCTAGAAGGTTTGAGTCCCTAACTCGGACTCAGAGGACGTAACGTTCGTCTAAGAAACGGTAGACTGGGTGGTCCCTTCGGGTTATTCAAGGGTCCTCCATGACTACGTCGGAGAAAGGGGCCCTGGGGGGTTCCTGAGTGGGGAGTCTCGTCGACGAAGGAAAGGAGAGGGGTGGGGCGCGGGAACTCGGAAACGGGTCGAAGTAGGACGGTCCTTAAGAGACGACGGTTCAGCTGTACCACCAGTCTAGGATCCCGAAGGGTTGAGTCCTATTTCAACTCTCCAACACGACGAAGAATTTCCTTTTCCGAATAACCTGAGACTTGGTCTTGACCTTACCAAGGTCAGGGTTCCTAGTCAACAACAACAAGTCAACGATTCAGCACAAACTGAAACGCTGGGGTACCTGACATCGGGTGACCCGAGGAGACAGGTACCCTAAGAGGTCCGTTTTTACGACCCTCACCCAACGATAAAGGAAGAGGTGGTTTCCTCTTATCCCAGCGAATTTTTTTTTTGTGTGTCTTTAGATCTGGCTGAGGGCCTATGTCTGGAGGGACGTTCTGTTTTCTGTCCGATGACACTAGTGGAAAAGATATACATTAGCTAGTTTTCCTCGCGGTCGCTCCCATTCACTGAACAGGACCCCTTGTCGTGCAATATCGTCTCCGACTCGTTCTTGGGTCCAGAGGAAACCACATCGACACACGAGGGGAGACGAGTGGACGGAAAAGACTCGGTTTATCCCAGAGGAGAGTGGGACGGACAAGAATGGAGAGAGGTAGGGTGAAGGAACACTGGGTCGACCCGGGACCGTAAAGGT
>SJYO01038983.1:28918774-28984808 GCA_006410555.1 Capra ibex
TGGGATAAGAGGAGACCACCTCTTCCTTTATCGTTGGGTGAGGGTCGTAAAAACGGACCTCTTAGGGTACCTGTCTCCTCGGGTCACCCGATGTCAGGTACCCCAGCGTTTCAGTTTGTGCTGAATCGTTGACTTGTTGTTGTTGACTAGGAACCCTGACCTTGGTAAGGTCAAGACCAAGTCTCAGGTTATTCGGAAAAGGAAATTCTTCGTCGTGTTGGAGAGTTGAAATAGGACTCAACCCTTCGGGATCCTAGACTGGTGGTACAGCTGAACCGTCGTCTCTTAAGGACCGTCCTACTTCGACCCGTTTCCGAGTTCCCGCGCCCCACCCCTCTCCTTTCCTTCGTCGACGAGACTCCCCACTCAGGAACCCCCCAGGGCCCCTTTCTCCGACGTAGTCATGGAGGACCCTTGAATAACCCGAAGGGACCACCGAGTCTACCGTTTCTTAGACGAACGTTACGTCCTCTGAGTCCGAGTTAGGGACCCAGACCTTCTAGATTTGTATATTTGAAAACTCGGGATGGGGTCTCTATAACCCCACTTTCTCGGGTCCTTAGTTGTAAAATTACAAACTCTTTGTGACTGAATCTAGGATTGGGAGTCCCGAGGTCCATGTCTTGGTCCGACAAACGAGTCTGGGACGACCCATCCCCCTCGACCCACCGCCTTCCACAAGACACACCCCTTTAACCTAGACTCCACGCAAGTCCTTCTTATTAGATATATGTGTCGTCCCCCAGCCTTTGGTTTCCATCTCTTTGGTCGACCCGTCCCTACCCCTCGTGACGTGGGGTCCCGCCACGGGTTCACCACGGAGAGGGGGTGTGGGACAGGTCGGAGTCACGGAGGAGGGACTTACCTCTCGATCCCGGGCGTATTCTTTTGTGGCACCCGACCCGCCGACGTTGTTGTCCACAAATAAAAGAGTGCCAAGACCTCCGATCTTCGGGTCTAGTTCGACAGTCGTCCCAACAAAAAGAGGAACCAAACGTAGGAGTAGAAAAGACCATCCCTCTGGCCAGTACAACCTAATCCCAGGTGGGTGAACTGGAGTAAAATGGAAGGAAAAGGAAAGTTTCCGGAATAGAGGTTTGTCTTGCGCGGAGTGTAAGATGTATGACACCAAAACAACAAATCTTCGATTCAACACGGGCCGGGAACCACTGGGGTACCTGACATCGGGTGCCCCGAGGAGACAAGTACCCTAAAGGGTCCGTCCTTACGACCTCACTCTACGGTAAAGGAAGAGGTCCCCTAGAAGGGTTGGGTCCCGACTTCGAAGTAGAGGAGGTAACCGTCCGCCTAAGAAAGGGTGACTCGGTCGTCCCTTCGGTATGTACCCCAGTCCTGAGTTGTCTACTAAACCCCCACCGCCTGTGTTAAGTCGGGCATTGTCCTCTCGCCAAGACTTTGGGGTCCACCGATCGCACGCACGATTCAGCGAAGTCAGCACAGGCTAAGACACGTTGGGATGCCTGACATCGGACGGTCTGAAGGGACAGGTACCTTAAGAGGTCCGTTATTGTGACCTCACCCAGTAGTAAAGAAAGAGGTCCCCGAGAAGGGCTGGGTCCTTAGTTTGAGTTTAGAGAAGACAGAGGACGTAACCATCCACCCAAGAAATGGTGATCGCGGTGGACCCTTCGGGAACTGAAGACAACTCCTGTGAAGTTTAGACTCGTCGAAGTGTCGTCACTGGAAAGGAAAGACACGGAATCAAAGGAACACACATTTTCCCCCATTTTTGTCAGGTCGAAATCCCTAATACGGTCCGTATATCGTTCACCAGGTGTTTACACCACCTCCTCGTCCCCTCATTCCTTTTACGGTACATACAAGGGACCGGATAGGGGAAGACAAAACAAGAAGAAAAAATTCAGTGACTGGACTAATTTGGGAACGGGACGTGCGAGTACTAGTCCAGACACTTAAGATCCGTCCGAACGTCGTGTCGGGAGCCGTCGTACCCGGAGTTTTTGGTCCGGGCTGACCCAACCTAAGGACCAAAACGGAAAATATTTGACGCCAGAATCCGTTCGGTGAGGTGGGGAGACTCGGGACTCAAGGGGGTATCCTTTTTTTCCTCTTTCTATTAGGGTGGACTTGTCCCTTCTACTTTTTCAAAGGTCACTTGTTTTCTTGGGGGCGAGGCAGGGTTTGAACCTCTGTCCTTCGGTCTAGAATCGAGTCTCAGTGTACCAATAATCATCAACTGTGTGTCTAGCAAAATGACAAGAGAGAGTTCCCGGTACTTAAGTGTACAGGAGTCTCCGGTCCGTCCAGTGCATTTGTCACTCCGTGGTCCAACCCTTACACCACTTCACCTTTCTTATAAAGATATCTAGAAGACTACGGTCTAGAAGACTTAAAAAAAATTTTTTCTTCGGTTTTCAAAGCTTGTGAAAGAGTCAAAAGCTTTTACCATTGTGAAATTTCAACTCGTTATGACCCCTGGTCGGTCTTGTAAAGAAATCCAATCCAGTCGGGACCCGGTGGCTGGAGTTCCGAATCGTGTCGACGACGACGACGATTCAGCGCAGTCAGTACAGGTTGAGACACACTGGGGTATCTGTCGTCGGGTGGTCCAAGGGGGTAGGGACCCTAAGAGGTCCGTTCTTGTGACCTCACCCAACGGTAAAGGAAGAGGTTTACGTACTTTCACTTTTCACTTTCACTTCAGTGAGTCAGCACAGGCTGAGAATCGTTGGGGTCCCTGACGTCGGATGGTCCGAGGAGGCAGGTACCTCAACAGGTCCGTTCTCATGACCTCACCTTATGGTAGCGGGAGAGACGAATCGCGTCGTGGACCACAAATGAATCGTTCGGGTGTTCGTGGAAGAGGTTGGGGAAGGGTGTCAAAGTGCGAGTCAGACGCTCTGCTCCGGCGGGTACAAGGTCACTACGAGTCCCGCAGGAAACGTCTGTCTTAAGACCGGACCCAGAGGGCGACCCCGGCCTTCTTCGACTAGAACCGGGGAAAGGAGAAGATGGGGGTCGCTAAGAAGCTCCACCCAGTCTCGGGTCTAGGGACCAGGGAGACCCCACCTCGCGTCTCGACGTGAGGGTAGGCCCTCTCGCCCCCATGCAGGTCCTTCACCCCCACGTCAAACACCTCGGTCTCGGTGATCTTCTGTCCTTTAGTCACTCCGACTAGAGTGTGGGACTTTATGGTTACATTAATTAGTTTCACCCGGGACCGGAGTCGTAATAAATTTTCGGGACGATTACCGAGGTTACGTCGACTCCAACTCTGGTGAAGAGGTCCCCGTCGTTGGGGACAATGTCTACCACTTTACCTCCGGTTCAGGACCCGTCTAGGAACACCTTCCCGACTACTGTTGGACCCGGGGAGGCAGTAGGGCAGAAAAAGAGGTGACCCACGGGGCACCCAGGTAAGGAACACAGGAAACTACCTTCCTCTTCGGTGACCCACCCCGTAGTCCGTCCGTCCCCTCCCAGACCTTCGGACGTCGTGGGGCACGGGAAGACGTGGTCCACGACGAGGACACGGTCCTCCCTCCGGACTTCGACCGTGAGTTGCCCGTCCCGCACCCCCGGTGGTCGGACCCGGTCGTCCAGGACCTCGTCGATGCCCTCGACGCTTAGTCACCGTCGCAGGTCGAGATGACTCCCTCGGTCTCCCAGGTCGGTTGCTCCTGGACGGATATGGCTCCCGGGGTGGTCGACTGGGGTGAGAGGAGGGGAACAATTTTCACAGGGGTACTACAGTCCGGACCGAGTGGAGGCCTTAGTCCTCGGACTCAGACGTCTACGAAACCCGGGGTGTCGTCTTCCACCCGTGTTCTTACACTTCCGAGGCCTTTGAGACGTCGAGGGAGAAGACTCTCGGACCCTAAACCGAGACGGCAGTAAGTCCCCGGAGATTTTCCTCCATCTATGAGGTTTACTTCGGATTGTTTCCACGGGGTTTCATGTCGTCGAAATTTTTAACTCTATAAATAAAGGAAGAGTGTATTTGTCTTTTACCAAGTCCAGTCACCCATTCAGACGAGGGACACCTGGAAGACCCAGTAGGGTGGTTGGGGTCTCGTAGTCGTAGTGGACGCACCGACTTCGTACCAGTGGTGACTTAGATCTAAAGTTGGTGACTCTTCCGTTTATCTCTCGTACCTGTTCCCGGGGGACTACAGCATTCGGGTCCGGACCCTAACCGTGTGCGATAAACGAGAGTCCAGAGTAACCGTTTATGAGTCAATGTGCCGGTGTGACAGATGTTCCCTCCGGCCTTCACAAGACACTCTACTGGTACACGGACCAGTGTCCAGGTGGTGACACTAAGGACCATATAAACTATAATAAACATACTAGAATAAAACACACAAGATGAATGATAACGATAAAACAGGAATATAAAAGTCGAAAGTATGAATGACAACCTAACTATTTCAGAGGGTAAAAAAAGAATTCGATTAAACCTTCAATACTTAAGGTAAAATATATGAAGATCACAAATAGGTATGAAAAATAAAATAAAAAATTAATTACACATTGTAACTGAAAGGACTACTGGTGGTTATGTTAGTCCTATATATTGAGGGTAGTAAGGTTTTTTAAGGAACCACAACGAAGACACATTAGTATGGAAGAGGTGGGAGAGGAACGACCACGACGACGACGATTCAGCGAAGTCAGCACAGGCTGAGACACGCTGGGGTATCTGCCGTCGGGTGGTCCGAGGGGGTAGGGACCCTAAGAGGTCCGTTCTTGTGACCTCACCCAACGGTAAAGGAAGAGGTTACGTACTTTTACTTTTCACTTTCACTTCAACAAGTCAGCACAGGCTGAGAATCGCTGGGGTACCTGATGTCGGATGGTCCGAGGAGGCAGGTACCCTAAAAGGTCCGTTCTCATGACCTCACCACACGGTAAAGGAAGAGACTAGGGGAGGGAATTGGGGGTCGTTGAGTGACTAGACGAGAGGTAATGACATAAAACGTAAAACTCTTACTGGATATTTACCTTAGCCCATCCTACACTGGGAAACTTTGCCCAAACAAAGTTAGTCGTCATGGAACCCATGACTAGATTCAACGACACACCATTGTGACTCGGTAAAGATAAATAATAATTGTGAGTCATACTAAGATAACATGGCGGTATATAGACAACTGGGTGACTTCTTGTAAACTCACCAAAAGTCAAAAACTGTTAATACTTATTTCGACGATTTTTGTAAACGTATGTTCAGAAACATACTTATATTGAAAAGTAAAGAGAACCAAATTATGAATGGTCACCCGAACTACTTAATACACCATTTACGTACAAATTAGACTATTCTTTGATAGTTTGATAAAAGGTCTCAATAAAGTCTCATCGAAACCCTTAAAGTGTAAAGGTGGTCGTCAGATACTTTAAAGGTCAACAAGACGTACGGGTAGTTATAAACAATAAAAGCCCTAAAAAATACAATCGGTACGAACTATACATCTCCATAGAGTAACACCGAAATTAAACATAAAGGGATCGTCGATTTCGTTTCTTCCGTTACCGTGGGGTGAGGTCATGAGAACGGACCTGTTGGGGTTCCTGTCTCCTCGGACCTTCAGATATCAGGTACCCCAGTGACTCCCAACCTGTACTGACTCGCTGAAGTGAAAGTGAAAAGTGAAAGTACGTAACCTCTTCCTTTACCGTCGGGTGAGGTCACAAAAACGGACCTCTTAGGGTCCCTGCCTCCCCCGGACCACCCGACGGCAGATACCCAAGCGTGTCTCAGCCTGTGCTGACTGTACTGAATCGTCGTCGTCGTCGTCGTCGTCGATTTCTATAACTCGTAGAAAAGTACACGATTAAAAGGTAGACACATAGGAGAGTCTTCACGACAGAGGAAGAAATAAAAGACCTTAAAACATTTTTAACCCTGACAAAGAAATTTGACAAGTACTTTAAACGACCCCTTCGATAGATCTGGACCTATAAAGGTAAACCTTCTAAAAGATTAATTTTTAAGTTAAGGTTTTTTTTTATTTAATTTTTATTTATTTTTTATTTTTAAGTTAAGGAAATTATCCTGTACCCTTATCTGACACATAAAATATAACCCAACCAAAACAATCAAACGAAAAGTTCTTTAACCAGGTACATTAGATCTAAGGTATATCTACGTACTGATACGTCATAAACTAAACGAGAAAGACTGATGAAATGAGACATATTGTCCAAGATCTAAGTGGGTGGAGTGGTGTTGACTGAGTTTAAGCAAGGAAGAGTACCGACTCATTATAAGGTAACATGGATACATGGGATAGAAGAAATAGGTAAGTAGATGGTTCCATATAGATCCAACGAAGGTACAGGACCGATAATATTTACCACGACGTCACTTGTGACCCCATGTACACAGAAAAACTTAACACCAAAAGAGTGTCGTATACGGGTCATCACCCCAACAACCCAGTATACCATTAAAATAAGGATTAAACCATTCCTTAGAAGTATGACAAGAGGTATCACCGACATGGTTATATGTAAATTAGAATCAGTAGTTTACATTATGTATGTGTCTCACGTATTATACTAAAAGAATAGAGAAGTTACAGACACCCCAGAAATCACTTTTGGGAAGAAAGTAAAGACTATAACCAGTAAACTTAGAAAAGGGGAAAAAAGGAAACAGGTAGAGTGATCTCGAAATGGTTAAATTAACCATAAAAGTCTTTTTATCGAAACTGGGATAACTAAAAGAGATGATAAAAGACAAAGGTTGAAATATCTAAAGACGGAAATAGAAGAAATAAAGGAAGAAAAATGCACGAAACCAAATAAAACGAGAAAAAAAGATAAAGAAGTCAACTTTCGAGTCTCATGAATTTGAAAAGAAGAAAAGATCATATTCGTAAATTCTATTATGTAAAAAAGAGTCGTGAAATGGGTATGGTGTGTTTAAAACTATAAAACGCAAACGTAAAAACAAGTGAAATTTTATAAACGACCCCACCAGGATTCTACCGTCTCCTTACACTACCCCTCTGGTGAAAGAGGGGGTGTTTAAGTAGTTTTCTTGTAAACTTACGACTCAATTAAGGTGTTTTGTTGAAGACCTACGGTCGTCTCCTGTAGTCCGTGGGTCTTTTCGTCGGGTAACAGAAACTTTCCTCCATCCCTTTTTATATTTTCTATTTTTCTCTCTGTTTTCTCCATCCCTTCCTCGAGGTAGGGTCCTTCCCTCAGAATCTTTCTCTCTTCAAAGGTTTGTGGTCCTTTGTGGGAGTGACGGCTCAGAGACCACTCGGAACCTTGGTGTCTCCCGTTGTATTGGCCCTCCTTTTTATTTATTAATTTTGGGTGTCTAATGTACGGGTTGTCATTGAGGGGGTCGCCTCTTCGTCGTGTCTGTGGACGTAAGCGGTGATCGTTCGTCCCCGACCCGTCCCTCCGTGCCCGACGTAACGAATCTCATTCCTGGCCCGGACTTACGGGGCTCCCGTTAGACTCCCTTGATTGAACCCTATCGTTTGGTCTGACACCCGATTGATGGTGCACTTTTCGGGATTGGATTCTGTAACGGTCCGGGTGAGTGTCTTGTTTCCTAACTGATCTCGATACGTTTTTCGGGATTGTATTCTGTGCCAGTCCGGGTGAGTGTCTTGTTTCCTGACTCGTCTCGTTGGACCGACGTCTGGCCGGGTAGGGGGAGACCACTGTCCGTCCGCTCCCGTCGGTCTCGGCCTTCCCCCGTTAGCGCCGGGGTCTCTCCGTAATATATGGTTTGACGTTCGTCCGAAGCAACGCTTGGTTCTGGAGAACCCTAAGACCTGCCAGTTGTAGGCGGACTCTTCCACGTGGCCAACATGTGGGTCTTTTCGCTCGCTGTCTCTGCACCCTCCGTTATTCAACGTCGTTGGCACGAGTGGTTTGTGGACCAGTGGACTCGACGAGCCTGGACCCTTCCCGTGTTTTGTGTCCGGGTTGGTTCAGACGTACAGACTCCTGATGGGCTCATGGACTCGGACTCGCCGAATCTGGCCCCTTCACCTATGTTGGGTCCCGGCCGGAGTCTGTCAAGGGCCGTCTCGTTGGATCTCGGATTCGCCACATCTGTCCCTTTCGTGTGTGCGGTACTCGGTCCCGTTTGGGTCACACCCACTCTGTGACACTCGTGTACGGTCTCAATAAACAAACGTCGGAGGGAGGGAGGGGTGTCGTGTTGTCTGTTCACTCGGATTTTCTCACAGGTGGTGGTGGGGGAACACGGTTCCGTCTTTAATCTGTGACTTCTCTGGTCTTTTGTCTGAGTAGTTCTTTGTTTCCCTCTTTTTAGTTTAGTTATTTTAATCTTTACTTTTACCTCTCTAGTGTTGTCTGTTGTGTCTTTATGTTTCCTAGTATTCTGTGATGATAGTCGTTGATATACGGTTATTTTACCTGTTACACCTTCTTTACCTGTTTAAGAATCTTTTCATGTTGAAAGGTTTTGACTTGGTCTTTCTTTATCTTATAGAATTGTCTGGTTAGTGTTCGTACCTTTAACTTTGACATTAGTCTTTAGAGGGTCGTTTGTTTTCGGGTCCAGGTCTGTCGAAGTGTCTACTTAAGATGGTTTTTAAATCTCTTCTCGATTGTGGATAGGATTAGTTTGAGGAGGTCTTTTAACGTCTCCTTCCATTTGAAGGTTTGAGTAGAGTACTCCGGTGGTACTGGGATTATGGTTTTGGACTGTTTCTACGGTGTCTTTTTCTTTTGATGTCCGGTTATAGTGACTACTTGTATCTACGTTTTTAGGAATTGTTTTAAGATCGTTAGTCTTAGGTTGTTGTGTAATTTTTCTAGTGTGGAGTACTGGGTCACCCGAGATAGGGTCCCTACGTCCTAAGAAGTTATAGGCGTTTAGTTAGTTACATTATGTGGTGTAATTGTTTAACTTTTTATTTTCGGTATACTAATAGAGTTATCTGCATCTCTTTCGGAAACTGTTTTAAGTTGTAGGTAAATCCTATTTTTTTTTGAGAAGTCTTTCGTTTTTATCTTCCTTTTATGGAGTTGTATTATTTTCGATATATACTGTTTGGGTGTCGTTTATAATAGGAGTTACCACTTTTTAACTTTCATAAAGGGGATTTTAGTCCTTATTCTGTTCGCACGGGTGAAAGTGGAGATGATAAGTTGTTTCAAAACCTTCAAAACCGGTGTCGTTAGCCTCGTCTTTTTCTTTATTTTCCTTATGTTTAACCCTTTTCTTCTTCATTTTGAGAGTGACAAACGTCTACTGTACTAGGAAATGTATCTTTTGGGATTTCTATGTTAGTCTTTTAATGATCTCGATTAGTTACTTATATCTTTTCAACGTCCTATATTTTAGTTGTGTGTCTTTAGGGAACGTAAGGATATGTGCTTATTACTCTTTTATCTTTCTCTTTAATTCCTTTTTTTAGGTAAGTGGTAACGTTGCTTTTCCTATTTTATGAATCCTTATATAGATGGATTTCTTTGATTTCTGGATATATATCTTTTGATATTTTGTGACTACTTTCTTTAGTTTCTCCTGTGATTATCTACCTCTTTATATGGTACACGCACCTAGCCTTCTTAGTTATATGACTTTTAGTCGTATGATGGGTTTCGTTAGATGTCTAAGTCACGTTAGGGATAGTTCGATGGTCGTCATAAAAAGTGTCTCGATCTTGTTTATTAAAGTGTTAAACATACGTTTATGTTTTTTTGGAGCTTATCGGTCTCGTTAGAACTCTTTCTTCTTACCTTGACCTCCTTAGTTGGACGGACTGAAGTCCGAGATGATGTTTCGGTGTCAGTAGTTCTGTCATACCATGACCGTGTTCTGTCTTTATATCTAGTTACCTTGTTTTATCTTTCGGGTCTCTATTTAGGTGTGTGGATACCTGTGGAATAGAAACTGTTTCCTCCGTTCTTATATGTTACCTCTTTTCTAAAAGAGAAATTGTTCACCACGACCCTTTTGACCAGTTGGTGAACACTTTCTTACGTTGATCTTGTGAAAGATTGTGGTATGTGTTTTTATTTGAGTTTTACCTAATTTCTAGATTTGCATTATGGTCTTTGATATTTTGAGGATCTCCTCTTGTATCCGTTTTGTGAGAGACTGTATTTAGTGTCGTCCTAGAAGATACTGGGTGGAAGGTATTATGGCCTTTATTTTCGTTTTTTTTGGTTTACCCTGGATTAATTTTAATTTTCGAAGACGTGTATTTCCTTTGATATTTGTTCCACTTTTCTGTCGGAAGACTTACCCTCTTGTATTATCGTTTACTTCGTTGACCGTTTGTTGATTAGAGTTTTTATATGTCCGTTGAGGACGTCGAGTTAAGGTCCTTTTATTTGTTGGGTTAGTTTTTTACCCGGTTTCTTGATTTATCTGTAAAGAGGTTTCTTCTGTGTGTCTACCGATTGTTTGTGTACTTTTCTACGAGTTGCAGTGAGTAATAGTCTCTTTTCGTTTAGTTTTGGTGTTACTCCATGGTAAAGTACGGTCAGTCTTACCGACGTTAGGTTTTCGGATGTTCTTTATTTACGACCTCTCCCACACCTCTTTTCCCTTGGGAGAATGGAACAACCACCCTTACGTTTGATCATGTCGGTGATACCTCTTGTCACACCTCTAAGGAAATTTTTGACCTTTATCTTGACGGAATACTGGGTCGTTAGCGTGACGACCCGTATGTGTGGCTCCTTTGGTCTTAACTGTCTCTGTGCACATGGGGTCACAAGTAGCGTCGTGACAAATATTATCGGTCCTGTACCTTCGTTGGATCTACAGGTAGTCGTCTGCTTGCCTATTCTTTCGACACCATGTATATGTGTTACCTCATAACGCGTCGGTAATTTTTCTTATGTAAACTTAGTCAACATTACTCCACCTACTTTGACCTCGGCTAATATGGCTCACTGCATTCGGTCTTTCTTTTTGTGGTTATGTCACATGATTCCGTATATATACCTTAAATCTTTCTACCATTATTATTGGGACATACACTCTGTCGTTTTCTCTGTGTCTACATATCTTGTCAGAATAACTGAGACACCCTCTCTCCCTCCCACCCTATAAAACTCTCTTACCTTAACTTTGTACATATTATAGTATACACTTTGCTTAACGGCCAGGTCCAAGTTACGTCCTATGTCCTACGAAACCCAACCACGTGACCCTACTGGATCTCCCTACCATACCCCTCCCTCCACCCTCCCCCCAGGTCCTGCCCCTTGTGTACATGTGGGAACCACCTAATTACAACTACATACCGTTTTGGTTATGTTATAACACTTCATTAATCGGAGGTTAATTTTATTTATTTAAATATAATTTTTTATTTTGAGTCTTTTTTTCATTTTATAAACGATTACAGGTAACTCTGAAGGAGAAAGTACCCACCTAATAAATTTTCACACAATAAATTAAGGGTCACAACAGTTAGTAAGACTATAGAAAGACAATAACTCAATATCAAATTGAGGTAATACCAGTCCTTGTGTGAAACATATTAAAGTTAATAAAATTTTAAAAGTTCTAAAAGAGTACTAGGTCTTATATTTAAAGTTCACGGACACCCGTGAACTTACACATGAGACTACAATTGACAAGTTATTTACAGTCAATCTAGGTTAAACAACTACCATAACAAGTCGAAAAGACATAAGAACGACCAAAAGGTAGATGTCCAGGACAGTCCAAAAGTCTCTCCTTACAATTTCAGAAGTCGATATTAATGTACAAACAGACAAAAATGAAAGTCAAGATAGACCAAAACGAAAGAAATAAAACTTCAAGACAAAAAACCACGTATAATTTCACGAAATCTATACTATGACAAAGAGTACCAATCTATCGTAATGGTTGAATTACATGTACTTAAACTCGTTTGAGACCCTCTATGACTCCTGTCTCCTCGGACCGTACGAAGTCAGGTACCCCAGTGTTTTTCAACCTGTGTTATGTCAATATGGCGGTTTACAGGTCCCACCATCCCCCACCCCAAAATTTAAAGGGGTCGACTTTTGGCGACCAGATAATATAAATTAAAGACAACAAGAAGGAAGGAAGGACAACAAGGTCTAAAGGAAAATCATAGTAAAGAAAAAGAGACTTCTTAAAGGAAATCGTTAACAATATCTCGTCTACGACCATTACTTAAAAGAACCAAAAGGAAGTGGATTTCTGTAACAAACAAATGAATCCACTTATCCACTTGTAGATGTCCACTTTAACGACCTAACATCCCAACCACATACAATACAATTCACATATTCCCCCGGACCCCACCCCACCCTCCTCACCCACCCGTCTCACACGTACACACTACCACTCTGCCTCCTCTTTCTTCCTTGTCGTTACCTTCGTCCTCGTTCTCCCACTCATCACTCTTGGAATTCTTGTTCAGATGTTTTATGTCTGAATAAAGTTTCTGACCAACCACCGAACCGTCAAATAATAATCGAATTTATATGAGAATGGTATACTGGTCGTTAGGGTGAGGATTAAATGAGTTCACTTTACTTTTATGTATAGTTACGTTTTTTTGGGTGTAAACGCACTAGTATCACTGAAATAATTTTTGATTATATAGTTTTCATATGAAGTCAAAAAAAAAAAAATTTATACATAGTTCGACATGTGAGTCGTAAACACGTGAAAAAACATAGATACAACAATATGAAGGTAGTCAAGTCAAGTCAAGTTAAGTCAACGAGTCAGTACAGGCTAAGAAACGCTGGGGTACTTAACGTCGTGCGGTCCGGAGGGACAGGTAGTGGTTGAGGGTCTTAAGTGAGTTTGGGTGCAGATAGCTCAGCCACTACGGTAGGTCGGTAGAGTATGAGACAGCAGGGGAAAAGGAGGACGGGGGTTAGGGAGGGTCGTAGTCTCAGAAAAGGTTACTCAGTTGAGAAGTGCACTCTACTGGTTTCATGACCTCAAAGTCGCGATCGTAGTAAGGAAGGTTTCTTGTAGGTCCTGATTGGAGGAAATCTTACCTGACCAACCTAGAGGAAAGTCAGTTCCCTGAGAGGTCTCAGAAGAGGTTGTGGTGTCAAGTTTTCGTAGTTAAGAAACCGTGAGTCGAAAGAAGTGTCAGGTTGAGAGCGTAGGTATGTACTGATGACCTTTTTGGTATCGGACCCGATCTGCCTGGAAACAACCGTTTTATTACAGAGACGAAAAATTATACGACAGATCCAGCCAGTATTGAAAGGAAGGTTCCTCATTCGCAGAAAATTAAAGTACCGACGTTAGTGGTAGACGTCACTAAAACATCGGGGGGTTTTATTTCAGATTGTGACAAAGGTGACAAAGGGGTAGATAAAGGGTACTTCACTACCCTGGTCTAGGGTACTAGAAGTAAAAGACTTACAACTCGAAATTCGGTTAAAAAAGTGAGAGGAGAAAGTGAAAGTAGTTCTCCGAAAAATTAAGGAGAAGTGAAAGACGGTATTCTCACCACAGTAGACGTATAGACTCCAATAACTATAAAGAGGGTATTTAGGAAAATTAATTTTTTGGACCTTTATTAGGTTTACAGATAGTCAAATCACTTATTTGTTTGACATCATGTAGGGTCGGTGATACCTCTTGTTATACCACCACCAAATCACCGATTCAGTACAAGTTGAGAAAACTGGAGTACCTGATATCGGACGGTCTAAGGAGACAGGTACCCTAAGAGGTCCGTTCTTATGACCTCACCCAACCGTAAAGTAAGAGATCCTCTAACAGGGATGGGTCCTTAATTTGGGTCCAGAGGACGTAACGTCCGTCTAAGAGGTGGTTGACTCGATACTCCCTTTAGCATCTTATCATACCTCTAAGGAATTTTTAGATTTTTATCTCGATGGTGTACTAGGTCGTTAGACTGAGAACTCGTATATGGACCTCTTTTGGTATTAAACTTTCCTATGTATGTGGGGTCACAACTAATGTCGTGATAAATGTTATCGGTCCTGTACCTTAGTTGTATTTACAGGTAGTTCCCTCCTTACCTATTTCCTCTACACCATGTATATATGTCTCCTTATAATGAGTCGGTATTTTTTCTTGTTTTATTACGGTGGACATCACTGTACCTACCTGGATCTCTAACAGTATGATTCACTTCATTCAGTGTGTGTCTGTTTATACTATAACGAATATACACCTTAGATTTTCGTCCCATGTTTACTTTTCACTTTCACTTTCAGTGAGTCGGTACAGGTTGAGAAACGTTGGGGTACTTGATATGTCAGGTACCTTAAGAGGTCCGGTCTTATAACCGTATCCATCGGAAAAGGAAGAGGTCTCCTAAAAGGGTTGGGTCCCTAGTTTGGGTCCAGAGAGCGTAACGTCCGTCTAAGAAATAGTCGACTCGGTGTCCTTTCGGATTCTTATGACATCACCCATCGGATAGGGAAGAGGTCTCCTAGAGGGACTGGGTCCTCAGTTTGGTCACAGAGGACGTAACGTCCGTCTAAGAAATGGTTGACTCGATGTTTACTTAAATAAATATTTTGTCTTTATCTCCGTATCTTTTGTTTGATCACCAATCGTCTTCCCTTCTCCTTGTTTCGAATTAAACCCTCTGACTCTATCTGATCTATTGATAATTCTTAGTTGACGTATCGTCAACAACAAGTCAGTGATTCAGTACGGGTTGAGAAAACGTTGGGTACCTTTTTGATCGGGTGGTCC
The DNA here is from genome assembly GCA_006410555.1 of Capra ibex. Taxonomy (NCBI): domain Eukaryota; kingdom Metazoa; phylum Chordata; class Mammalia; order Artiodactyla; family Bovidae; genus Capra; species Capra ibex. The sequence goes on from SJYO01038983.1 coordinate 28,933,434, forward strand.
GAGGATACAGGTGTCCTAAAGGGTCCGTTCTTTATGATCTCACCCGACGGTAAAGGAAGACGTCGCCCAGAAGGGTTGGGTCCCTAGTTTGGGTGTAGAGGACGTTACGGTCCGTATAAGAAATAGTGACTCGATGGACTTTTCGAGACGACTTATCGTGTTCCTCGTGATAAGTCATGAGACATTACTCAATATACCTTTGTCTTGGAATTTTTCTCATCCATATACACATACATAAACATTTTGACTAAGTGAAACGATATGACGTCTTTGATTGTGTCGTAACATTTAGTGGATATGAGGTTATTTTTAATTAAATTTTAATTTCGATTTTAATTTTAAATTTTTAATATCCTGTCGGTGTATTACCTTATGATGGGTCACTTTTATTTATTGTTTGATGACAAAGTACTTTGTTGTAACTACTTATTATTTTTAAAAATTTTTGTAATACAATTTACTTTCTTAGACCTGGGTCTTTCGAGGTATACCATTTAAGGTAGTTGTACTATAAGACCTTTTCCGTTTGACGTTTCCTGTTTTAAGTCTCATCACCGACGGGTTTTGATCCACCCCCCTCCTCGACTGATGTTCACTGTAAACTCCCGACTACTTTATAAGAGATGGGACCAACACCGTCATCAATGTATTATTAACAGTTTCGAGTGTCTAGACCTGAATTTTTACTGTTTAAAATGGCATACATTTACTATGGAGTTTTTTGGCTGTCTCCCACTCTACCAACCTACCGTAGTGACTGAGTTACTTGAACTCAAACTCGTTTGAGGCCCTATATCACTTCCTGTTCCTTCGGACCGCACGTCGTCAGGTCGGTGTTTCTCAGTCTATGTTGAATCACTGACTTGTTGTCGTTTGGGTTGAATTTTTTATTTTTCTGATGAATTACCTTTTATCCCGAAGGGCCCATCGAGTCGACCATTTCTTACGGACGTCTCATCCTCTGGGGCCCAACTAAGGACCCAACCCTTCTAGAGGACCTCTTCCCTATCCGTTGAGGGAGGTCATAAGAACCAGAACGGACCACCGAGTCTGCCAGTTCTTAGGCAAACGTTACATCCTCCGGACTCAAACTAGGGACTCAGCCCTTCTAGAGGACTTCCTCCAGTACTGTTTGGGTGAGGACATAAAAACGGATCTCTTAGGGATACCTGTCTCTTCGGACCATCCGATATCTGGTTCCCTAGCCTTTCTCAGCCTGTGTTGACTGTAAATCTGTCTTTTAGGAAGGAACGAAAGTCCCTGGTCTACCTGGCGTAAGAACAGATTGTCACTGAAACTTTTTTAGAGTCGGTCTAGAGGTCCATATCGTAAACCGGACGGACGAGATCTTTTTGGTCTACTTGTACTTGGTTTCGGTAGACAGAGTGTATCTCACCGAAGAAACCCCTCTTCCCCGTTACGAATCAGAAGTAGTGCACTACCCGTTGGTCCTGCCACGTTCGTGAACAGAACCCGTGGTCGGGGGTGGGGACGACTCTGTACCCTTTCCTCCCTCCCAGGACCCTGACACAACCGACTCAGGCACAAGTGAGTCCACATGGAAGTTTACGGACCCCGACACGTCTACACAAAGACGTGCACACATGAGTACGGTGTCGTACGTGTCGTAGAGGGGTTGTACAGGGTCGTGGTCCGGGTAGGTCCCGTTACGACCCGTCAGTCAGACACCTGTCTGGGAGTTCGGGTGGTGGGACACGAGTACCACAGGCACCGGAGTGACTCGGGGTAGAAACCCAGGGGAGGACGGGAGTCCTACGGGAAGAGAGTATCGACTACAGAACTCTCTACGTTCAACCTCTCTAGAATTACACTGGGTTGTCCATCAAGCCGGTCCCTGGTCTTAGAACACCCTAGGGTGTCGACAGTCGTTACCCCACCTGTGGACGGTGCCCAGGGACCAAAAGAATAGACTTTATTCCTCCTCATTTTAGGATACTAAACAACACTAAAAAAAAATTGTATCTCTTCGACCGGAACGTGTGGACACTGTGAAGTCACCGGGAGAACTAACACGTCATACCCGGGACTCGTGTGGGTGGAGGGACCCCCTTCTCTCACACTTAACAAACACTAGGACGGTTCCGAGGTGAAGGGACTGTGTGTGTTTGGACTAATAACGTCTTTTCAACTTACCTAAACGTCTTCCCCTAAGGTAGGAAGACCCTTGTTTCCCTGGTTTTGGAGTGTCGGCGAGGGTCCCCTCACTGTGGTTCCTCCAGTTCCTCCCCATGTGACCGTGTCGGACCAATTACGACTCCCGGACCTTACACGTTCTCTAAAGGTCTTTATTTTGACGGAATTCTTTCCCTAGACCCCAGTTATGTCCCCGGTCCTACCACACCTCGCTTTCGACCACGGGTGTGTCTCTAGGGAGAACTCCAGTGGTCGAATATAGTACATCCCTCCCATACTACTGACTTTTGACCCGACCGTAATTTCTCCACCTGGGGTCCCTTGTAGTGTCTCCTCTGAGTACAGGGGGTCTCTCGGAGACACCGGAACGGTACTAGTCCTTTGGAGTCCAGAGAGGGTCTTCCCCTTCGCAGGGTAATGTGTCCCGTCCTGGGTAGAACGTGACACTGTGATGCACTGTCGTTGTTCGCTACCGGTCTCCCAGACTAGTCTCAGGTCCAGGACAAGACGAACCGAAAGGTTTCTCCTGACTTGGGGAGACGGGTCTCTTGTTGATACTCTAAACCTTTTAGTCTCCTTAAGTCTAAAGGAGGATCATCCCGTCCTCCACGAATTTCCTAAGTCACTTTATTTATTCTTCCACGACACAAACTCGGTACTCAGACACCTCTCCCAGTCGCACCCCTGACCTAGTCCCCTCGAGGTCTCCGGGTAGATGGAAGTCGGGGAGCCGCCCGTCTATCCCCCGACCCTGACCCCTCTCCGTTCGTTCCACGAACCCCGTGTCTTAAAGTCCTCTAAGGTCGAGGTCTCCACGTTCAAGTCTCAGTAGTGGGTTGTCACTCCCGAAGGAATGTGAGGTGTACGACCCACGGTGGGACCACTCTCACTCGTGTCCGAGTCTCCGTCTTCGTTACCCACGACTAAGCCCAAGGTAGTGGCGTATCAGAACTGTACAGTGAATTGAATCGCCTCGGTTACGACCCTTAGGTGTTTATGTTCGATTCTACCTAAGTACTTGTGTGTAGTTAAATCCTTAAATTCCGAGGAAAAGTTTCTTAATAAAAAGAAAAATTTCAATCAGTACTCTCTGATAAAAGGACCCGAGGTTTTAGTGAAACCTGCCACTGTCGTCGGTACTTTAATTTTCTGCCAACGAGAAACCTTCTTTTCGATATTGTTTGGATCTGTCGTATAATTTTTCGTCTCTGTAATGAAATGACTGTTTCCAGGTACATCAGTACATATCTACACTCTCGACCTGTTATTTTTTCCGACTCACGGTTTCTTATCTCCGAAAACGTGAACCACAACCTCTTTTAAGAACTCTCAAGGAACCTGACGTTCCTCTACTTTGGTCAGTTAGGATTTCCTTTAGTTAGGACTTATAAGTGACCTTCCTGACTACAATTTCGACTTCGAGGTTGTAAAACCGGTGGACCGAGTTTCTAGACTGAGTAACCTTTTCTGGGACTACGACCCCTTCTGACTTCCATCCTCTTCCCCTACTGTCTCTTACTCTATCTGCCTACCATCGTCACTGAGTTACCTGTACTCAAACTTGTTTGAGACCCTCTACCACTTCCTGTCCCTTCGGACCATACGATGTCAGGTACCCCAGTGTTACTCAACCTGTACTGACTCGTTGACTTGTTGTTGTAATTTCTTTTATGGTTAATTTGATAACCTCTTTCCCGTCTACTTATACCGATTATTAGTTACTGACTTTAAACCCCTTGAAGTCTGAAGTGTCGTCTCGTGGTCCAAATTTCCGTCCTTTGTCTCAGTCTCGGTCCCAAACTCAGGGTGAGACACTGAAAGACGATATACTGACACCTGTCCAACGAATTGAAGAGACTCAGAAGTCAAGGAACATCTTGTCCAGGTTATTCAAGGTGGACACTAATGTAGACACCTACTTCTCGACGTTCCTAAATTCTTTGCCTAATCATTCCACGGAGGGGGTCACGGACCTTGTCCCAATCACGGGTCGTTCACAAGTGAGAGTAATCATGACCCAACAAGAGATTCAAAGGAAGGTCGAAATTGAAGGTGGTGAAAAAGTCATCATACTCCAGTCAGGGGGAACGAAGTGGATAAAGTGTTCTAAGGACACTTCGAGGTTACTCTTCTACGTCTATCTTCCTAGAAAAGGGAAATTCCTCGTAACGACTGGGTCACTATCCACAGTGTGAGAGGTGGTTCTGGAGACAGTACGGAAAGAACAGAGAACAGGTCGTAAATGTGGGTGAGTTGTGTTAGTCAGTTATGACTCCGGGATGATACACGGTCCGGAACAGATTCCACGACTTCGGGAGGTACTTGAACTGTCGCATGGACGGGAGATGATCATATATGAGATCACTTTCCTGTTCTGTCACTTGTTTATCCTTTTTTTTTATGAAAATCCAAAATTTTCCGACACCCCTTCTAATTTACTTCAGTGTATCCTCTCCTACTGGTCCCTTCCGACGGGAGCGAGTCCGACCCCTCCCGGTACGGGTCCTTACCGGTAAACTCAACTCTGAACTTACGACTTTCCCTCCGTCGACACGACTCTCGGTCCTTTCTCGTAGTGTTCGTCTTCCCTCTGTTTTCGTTCCTGGAGTCCTTTCTTCCGACGTTCCTCCGGTCACTCCAGACCTCTGGGTTCTCCTCTCTTCTTCTTCTCCTTCTAGTCTATCCGTCGGACCCGGTCTGGTACGGTCCGAGTCTCCGGTGTCGTGTCTAAACTTTGAAAGATATACACTACCTTACGGTCAACTTTACAATTCCTCTCCTCACTGTATTAGTCTAAATATAAAATCTTGCTAGTACGACCGACGGGTCACTTCCTTCCTGACTGTTAGCACCTGTTCTCCGTCTCTCTGGTTCGTCTTGACGTCATCGTAGTCCACTCTCTCGTGCCATAGAATGGGGTCCGTGTAGTCACCTCTACGACTCTTTACTAGTCTAACGTCCAGACGAAACCTCTATTTCGGTTATCCTAAAGGACTACCTAATCTATCTCCCACTTTTCCTAGTTCCTACTACACATCTGAAAACTAGATTCGTCGACTTACCACAACAGTAGACCTCGGGAGGTAGACTCCTCACAGTTCAAGTTGTACGGTCAATCTGTGGATTCACTTCTACGGTTCATCAGTTCTCCCATATGTTCAGACTTCGACTCGTCCTAGTTCGGATTCAATTCCAACGCCAATCCCTCTGAAGCTGTTCATCTTCCATAATCTTAGATCCCGTGTCCACTCCCTCCTCATTTTTACTCTCTATACCCTCTCCTCCTCCTTCGGTGGGTCAGGGGAGGGTGTCCTCCGGTGTTCCTTCCCGGGTCACCCTTTCCTTCTTTCCGTCACGGTCCCCTACGTGTCTCTCTCCAGTGAGCATGCTTTACGACGTCTCTCCGTTCCTCCGGCCTTGGTCCTATAACTACTTCGGAACTATTTTCGACGAGGTCCTCCCCGCATTTATGGGGGACCACCTTGTCTTCTCTCCTACCCTTCACTCCTCGGTCCTTACCAGTACCGTCTGTTCTCTAGATGGCGTACCCTTCAATCAATCTCTCTTACACACCAGTTCCTCCAGAAACAAATTGTCGCTCTCTATAAGGTCACCAAAGTTTCGGTTCTCCTTGTTGTGTCTTCCGTCCCCCCTTAAACTCCAGTTTTACGAATACTTTCATTCTCCTCCTCAGGTCCCGGGATCAGGTTGGGTCCCCGACCGAAATATTTATTCCCGTTTCCGTCTAAGACACCTACAGCTCTAACCACCAAACCAACTAGTCCCTCCCCTACCACTGAAGATGGGACCAATGAAACTAAAGAGACATTTACGTCGGACTCCAGAGACTAAAACGATGGTAGGATCCAGTCGTCTTCTGTGTGGGTTCTTACAGGTGTCGTCGACGTACGTCTCGTCAGATGTGGACCTTTGTAGGTCACAGTTAGTCGTCTTCTCCCCAATTGTTTAACTCCCTAAGGGTAACAGGCTCCTATGTGTCGTTACCTCTTCATTCCTGTCGTACCCCCTGAAGTGCCCCGGTCACTTTCTCGACCTCTGTTCTCAACGGGACTTCAAGGTCTCGTCCGTTTCTTTCGTCCTCCTGGATCTCCTCACCGAAGGAGAGTCCTCCCTCTCTCCCAGGACTTCTCCGTACTCCCCGAAAATTCCCGGCACCTTTACAAGGTCCGGAGCTAGACAAGTAGCAGTGTACCTACCTATGTAAAATTTTTTTAAGTAACTGATATGTGAACTTATATAACACGTAAAATGACGTAAATTCAAACAGGTGTCAATTTATTAAATCTTTTTCCTTCACCCCCTTAGGAGTGTTGTTATGGGGTTCAATTCTTAAGAGTCAGTCAAATGTCTACTCCTTTGACTCCCACCTCTTACTTCGACCTAGGTGTCAGTGAAGACGACGGGTTTGTGGACACGAAAAAGGTCCACTAAATGAATTCTAAGTTGAATTTTCAACTTACACAAAATATGATCCAGTATTACACATTTTACATAATGTCATCTCGACGGGGCAACCTTAGGGTGGAGTTACAGAGACGTATGGGGAACCCAAGGTTCCTCGTCTCAAACTTTTGGTACCGGGATGTGGTTCTACAGAAGAACATCGTGAATCCTTGGTTGACGGTCAACCCCTCGTTCTTCTTACAACCCCAGGGGCCAATGTGTGTCGAGGGGGTAGGGGAGACGAAGGACGGAGTCGTGGTACCTCCGGGACCCACGTGAATGAACTCCCACGGTCCACCTGGTGTATAGGCGATGGTTACATCTGTCGGGTCACAGACATCTTTCCCGCCTTTTAGAGCTACTCCAGCGGTTCGGACCCGAGCCTGACGTTTTGGTTCTTCTTCCGACAATCTCCACTACCCTCTCGACCCCTGGTTCCCATCCCGAGTCGGGTCTCCCTCGTCGGGTCGCCGGAAGTAGAGTGTCGAGAGGTCCTACAGGAGGGCTCGGGCGGACCGGTACGGTCACGGGTCGGGTGAAGTGCGCAGACGGTCCCTGATACCCGGACGGGTGGACAGCAATGACGAACGTTTCACGTGTGGAACGACCCTGCAGATGGAATAACAATGAGAAAGATCATATAATAAATGACTTACGAAAGAGACTCGGTTCCTGAGACGCTGGTCAAAATATCCTTATCAAGTTATTTAAGTGTGTTGGGCGGATACTCCACCCGTGACAACACTTGGGGCACACTACTTTCTCCTTTAGTTCCGAGTCTCTACCTCTCCTCTAAAACGCTTTGGTGGGCCGGGGACTCACTACACTGGTCAAGAATCGTGATCCGGCGAACTAAAGGTCCTGTAGCAGGACTGGTGGTGTCACTGACAGTCCGTTCGTGTGCCCAATAGACTGATGACGGGTGGACCCTCGGGACGTCTCCGACAGTTTAGACCCCCGTGCCATAAGGTGTCTGTGAGGGGAAGGACTGGGTCTCGGACCGTCTGTCCACCTCAGTCGGAGACCGTCAGTACAGGGGGACCCACGAGGAGGACTCCCACTCTCACACACGTACACACACTGTTCGTTTCTTTTGAGAGACGTGACACGAGTGAGGAGATGAAGAAAAAAAAAAACGGAGAGGAGATGAAAAATAATACTCTATATTGTATATGTCTTTTCCAATTACATTGTATACGTGGCAACTTATCAATATTCACTTGTATGTGTTACCTCATAATGAGTCGGTAATTTTTCTTATGTAATCTTAGTCAAGATTACTCCACCTACTTTGACCTCGGCTAATATGTCTCACTTCATTCGGTCTTTCTTTTTGTGGTTATGTCATATGATTGTGTATATATACCTTAAATCTTTCTACCATTACTATTGGGACATACGCTCTGTCGTTTTCTCTGTGTCTACATATCTTGTCAGAAAACCTGAGACACCCTCTCCCTCTCCCACCCTACTAAACTCTCTTATTGTGACTTTGAGCAGATGAAGACTGTGGCCTACACACCCAAAGGGTGTGATTCGTCAAGTTAGGAGCCACGTGTGACTGACCCACAGGGTGTCAAATTGAGTCAAGACTGTGACTGCCGGGTCTCAGTCGCGTCTGGGGTGTCCGAATCAGGGTCCTCTGACTCGAAGTCTACGGTCCACGTTCAACTTCAACAATGGACACGAGACTTATTGACCGACATTTAACTACCAAGGGTGTCGGGGGAAGGAACCAAAGTCACCAAACGACCTTGTCGAGTATCTTGAGTCCTTTTGTCAAATGAATGATCTTCTGGACAAATGATCTTTTATACGTTGAGTCCTTACGTCTCCCGTTCGACACTCCGTCCCCCCATAAGTCTCGTAGGAACGGGTGAGGTTCCTTGAGACGAGAGGTCGTGGAGGTACGAGAGTGGTTATGGGGTCGAATCGTCAAAATACCTCCGAAATAATACACCCGAGCCAACTACTAATTACGATGAAGGTCGAGAAACTAGTAGAGCAGTCAACTTTCCCCGAAGAAGACTTACTACTTTGTGTAAGGAGGGAGGGGGTGACGAGTCCTTTAATGAGCCCAAAATCTTCGAGACACCGTCCTTGGACCCTGGTTCTGATTTATATGTAAAGAGTAATGTAGTGTCACCCGTACACACTCTCACTCCCAAACGCACACAAACGTCCCCTTCCACCCTTCCTACGACTTTGTGAGGAGTCTCGGGGTGGGACACTTCTCTCGTCACCGGGTCTCGGACTCTTGTCAGTCCTCTCGAAATTCTAGTGGCAATAAGTTACATGACTCCAGGGTCATGGTCTGTGACACGATTCTCGACGTCCACCCCCGTGAGGCTACACCTGAAGGGATCAGATTTAGTTGGTATTTAGAGAAACCCTGTGGACCTCTATCTCGAGGAGTCTCCAACAAGGTCGGGAGACAGGAAAGGGTGAGTGGGTAACAAGAAACCCCTGTCTGGGTATCCTCGGACGGGTGTAGGGTGGAGGTTTGAGACCGGACTGACTCTCTGAGGTAGTTTCTACTCATCCCTCACACCTAAGGGGATCCTATCGTTACTACCCGTCACCCTTATCGGGTAGTGGTCAGATATCACCGACACTTCGTCCTAGTTCCCGTCAAGTAAAGATAAATATCTTCGTGATTTTGACGGTTCTTCGTAGGGTACACCGTCCTGTTTATAGAAAAAACGACCTTAAAATGTCTGTTTAGTACGACAGAATAACGTCATTGATATTAAATAGAAGGACCTTCTTCAGTAGGTCTGGAATGACTCTTGGCTAAAGTCTTGTGACCTGTTACCAGTTTTAAATACTTGAAGTAAACAAAAGGTTTTGTCTTCCTTTTTTTTCATGTATTTAACAACCCACTCTCAATCCTCCAGTAGTCCCTAGGGGTCACCTCTTCCTTCACCGTTGAGTGAGGTCATAAAAACGGACCTCTTAGGATACCTGTCTCCTAAGACCGTGCGATGTCGAGTACTCCAACGTTTCTCAGTCTGTACTGACTCACTGACTCTTGTTCCTAGGGGTTTCCCCTTAAATTGACCCGAAAAGATACTTATTAGGTCCTGCATTTCCGTTCCGTCTCTGGGTCGGGAGTTCCTCGAATACCTAATCTTTTTCTCTGTAAAACCTGTACTCATGATACCCCAGTTCATTATTCGTCGGTCATCCATGTGTCTGAGCTCCTCAAGTGACACAGGGTCCGTTTATGGTTACTTTCCTCTTGATATGTCTCTTTGTTCCAACGTTTATATATATATATGGATCGTCGTTTTAATAGATGTCTCTTTGAACCTGAGTAGAGTGGAGGGGAAAGAAAGAGTTCAAGTACAGGTTGACTTTTCCGACTGGGATTTTCAACGGGGACTTAAGCGACGGAGGAGTAGAGGACAGGTGACTGAAACAGACCCCGTCGGGGTAGGGACGGAGACACTGAGGGAGACTGGTGACTTGGGGGTGGGGGTGGGGTGAAGGACAGAGGTAGACCTCTTGTATATCTACCTGACAAGTGAGGTAGGGATTCATTAGGGTCTACAGATTCTGGTGCCGGCCCCATCACCACTGTCGTCTGTCCCTTTTCCGTCTTGTAGTCGACACAGAGATGAACCTTTCCTTTACCACGTCCTCGGTCCGTGCCTCATCGAGTCTCGTTCCGAACTACGGCGTAAAGAACTCTTTATGATGTGGAGAAGGGTCTTAACCAACTAAAAGTCATTACCGTCCTTAGACCGAACAAGGAAAGGTCGACGCGTGATCCTTTCCTCGGACGGGGTGGTGACTTTGAAGAGAGTAAGTCTTTGTGACCGACGAACCCTCTCTCGCAAAGTCCTTGTCTAGCGACTTTACGTTCACGTAAGAGACGTCGTCCTGACTACGGAACCCACTACCTCCTGCGTCTCCTCCACCCTACGTGAGTAGAGGGAACAGGGTCCCAACGGGGGAGGCGACGGTGGGGTCGAAGGAGGGGTGCCGGGGGTCTTGTGGGTGGTGAGGAGGGGTGCCTTCAGGGATGGGGGGTGACGCGACCCACGTCTGTCCTTCGAGTGAGACGGGGTTCTGGAGCCCCAAGGTCGTCCTTTTCCCTCAAAATTTGTCAGTTATATAAAAGGATACTTTCGGAAGAGGTCTGTCCGAGACCCTTCTCGTTCTGGGCCGGAAATGTCCTCCCCTCGACGGGTGAATAGATCTCAGTCACCACCCCTCAAAGTCCCCTGAATGGCTTCGGTAGCGTTCGGTCTCGACGTGACGTTAGAAAGGCGAGAGTGTGGTCGAAGATACAGTTTCGATTCTTAAAACGAAAGCGAAAAGAAGAGAAGATTTTTTTATGCTTCCACATTCGAAAAAGAAAAATTTCCCTCTGATACTAAAGGAAGTTCACCTTTCCAGTTACTAATGGATGGAGTTTTGTATTTCAGCGCCCCTGAAATTTCGGGGGACCTTCATCTCATCCTCCGGCCACGATAGTAGACCGGAACGAACTCTTTGGGTTCCAGAGAAGGTTGTCTTAGGACCTGCTGGTAAGGATGAGGTCCTTCTCCCCGTACATCTCCGAGTCTCCACGGTTGGGGGATCATGTGGAAGATCCGGTAACGTTACTGAGATCCTTTATGACCCAGTCCTCGGTACCCCACCCGGTCTACCCCACAACGTGACGTACCCTGTTCGGAAGTCCTCCACCCACGGAGCACCGTACACCCTGGGTCCTGGAGCTACGGGGACATCCTACACAAACCGAAGTTCTCCGTCTTGAATTGATTTTGTCCAATACTGTCGGACCCGTCGGTGACTGAGACATTGTCCTTCTGTCTCCGGCCGCTGAGTCTAGGTAAAGTCATCGAGTAGCTCCGGTGATTCCTGGATCCGAAAAGGTAGCACGACCACGACACGGGGGTCACTGTCGGACGGACCAGTGGTACCGACGTCGTCGGAGTTCCCCGTGTAAAAAGGACCGCTACAGGTTTACGTAATTTCCTTCTACAAGGAGTAGTGAACAGGAAAAAAAGGGGGGAGATCTCTTATATCATAAAGAATATCGGGGGACCGACCAGACGAGAGGGAGAAGTGACCAGTCTTGACTCAGTGCGAAGGAGAAGGTTTGGTTAGCACCCGTTTCTCTTTCCCCGAAGGTCTCGTCGAAGTCTGACGAGTGCCACGTAGACGACCTCGACCTCCCAGCGGACGACGGACTACTTGTCGTCCTAAGACTCGGACCCTCTTCCACTCACTGACCACACACACACGTAGTGCCCCTCCCTACCGATGACTGATATACTAGTGGCCCCTTGCCAGCTCCCTCCTGCTTGGACCATATCTGGCCTAGGATAAGCTTGTGCCTTTTTATGCCCTCGTGTTGATAAAGAATAATTTTCTCCCAGTGTAGTTTTTTGGGTTTTTTTTTTTTCTTTTTTGGTTCAGCCCTATTGATGTAACATGTCATGCCAGCTCTCAAGCTCCCCAAACCCAAGAGACACAGGCCAAACATAAAAGGGTGGGTATCTTAGAGCCCCTTCTCTTACATGGGGCAGAATGTGATGTGGACACATAGAATATAAACCTCCAAACTAACTATGTAGGAAAAAAAGAATGAGGAAAAATTAACACAAGAAAGCAAATCAAAACACCCAGTTCAATTTAAAAATACAGAAAAATACAAAAAGTGTGCTGTGTAGAAATAACCAGAGGGATGGTACGGGGAGGGAGGAGGGAGGGGGGTTCAGGATGGGGAACATGTGTATACCTGCAGCGGATTCATGTTGATGTATGGCAAAACCAATACAATATTGTAAAGGAATTAACCTCCAATTAAAATAAATAAATTTATATTTTTAAAAATAAATAACTAGATAAGATGGAAGGAGTAATTCCAAATGTATTAGTCATGACCATCAATAGAAATGGATTAAAGTTGCCAAACTTGCAAAGTAAAAGCAAACATAACACTGGATTAGAAAACTAATCCAGGGAATACTGTTTACAGCAGATAAAATGAAGTATAAGAACACAAATTAAAATGATGGACATTTTACAGGGCAACTCATCTGATGTCTTTAAAATGTTAATGTTATCAAGAAGAAAAATTGAGGGTGTGTATAGATTGTCTTAGACTGAAAAACATGTTGGAGGCAAAACAATTAAAGTGTGAAAAATGATTATAAAAGCAATCTGGACTAACTGGGGAAATTTAAATATGGAATGAGTGTTTTACCATATTAAGAAATTATGAATTTCATTAAATGTGATAGGCATGAAATTTTATGTAGCACATGAGCCAGTTTAAAAATAGATGCAGATAAAGCAAATATGACAAAAAATGAATTTTTAATCTATGCACTGGGTATATGAATAGTCATTGTCTTTCTAGTACTTTTTGTATATTAAAATTTTCACATAAAACATCTTAAAATTTTCTGAAATTTGAACTTGAAAATTTATATAAAACTTTCAAAATTGTTTCAATAAATTATATAATTATTTTTAATTAAAAAAAGATATGCCAGGCAAGTGCTAACTAAAAATTGGTTAATTAGTAATACTAATTAGCTAAAAGCTTGTATAGCACTTTCATATCTTATATATCAGCTTTAAACCAAAAATGATTACTAGAAAGAAAGAGGATAAAAAGTACGGCATAATAAGAAATACACTTGGTCTTTGTCCTTGGTTCTGTTAGGCAGGGTGGTCGGCTCAATGAGGTGCATAACAGCGCTGGGGACCTGAGTCATGTTTCCTGTTTTCTTGAAGAACATTCCTTAACCAAATAAGGAAAGATTTCTATATGCGATAGCATAAGGAAGGCGTTGCATGAGCTCATTCTGCCTGTCCAATCAGGTATCGTCAAGTACCCTGTAACTGAGACAAAGAGCTGACTGTATATAAACTGCCATACTGCTTTGTTCGGGGCTCTCGTCTGATTCCGCTGCGTCGGATGAGGCTTGAGCCCTAGCACGCTAGAAATAAAAATTCCCTTCTTGCCTTTGCATTACCACGGTGGACTTGTTCACTCTCTCGGTTGGTTTGGAGATACGGGCTCGGTGCATAACAGTTCTGGGCCATAGTGTTTAAAACCCTCAGAATTTTCCAACTGATAGTCTTGTCTTTTGCTATTTCTAAGTAACCCCTTTGATCAACCTCAGTTTGGGCTAATGGGGTGACTTAGACCCTAAGATAGCCTTAGGATGGGGCTGGTCATCGGAAAGACCCAGTGATTAGAGGGTTGGAAATTTCAGGCTACAGATCTCTAAGAAGGAAATGTGGGAGGGGGTGCTGAAGATTAAACTCTATAAAAACTGTTCAGCAAGGAGACTTGAACTTCCTGGTGGTGAACATACCAAGGTATCCGGAGAGTGGCTGCCTGAAGAGGACAGGGAAGCTCCTTGCCTCCTCTGCCCCCACACCTTGCTCTATGCATCTCTTTCACTTAGCGGTTCCTGAGTTGTATCCATTACAATAAATCACTAAACATAATTAAAGTGTTTTCCTGAGTTCTGTGAGCTTCTCTAGCAAATTATTGAACCATCAGAGGGGTTGTGGGAACCTGTGATTTTTAATCCATTGACAGAAATACACGTGGCCTGGGACTTGCAAGTGGTGAACAGCATCTGAAAGTGAAGGAGGGCAGTCAGGGTGCTGAGCGCTGATGCTGCGAGGTCTGTGGTTAGTGACAAAATCAAACTGACTTGTTGACCAACCAGTTGGTGTCTGGAACTCGGAGAATTAGTGGCTGGTGTTAAAAAATACTCCACAACAATTCTGATAAAAGTTTGTCGGGAGCCAGAGTGAGGAATCCCACCAGTGACAAGGTCATGCAGAAGGAAGCCTGACAAAACACAAGGACGTGTTCGGCTTCAGGGATTCCCCCTGGAAATTCCTGAGCATCCACCCGCCAAGACCAGAATCTGCCTGCTTTACTATGTTATGCTTTCCACCTACTCTTCTGTCATTAACAGGGGACTGTCCCCCCACCACCTTTTCCTGGAAAAAATTAGAGCTTTTAGATAATAAATCTCCTGGGCACAATAAGAGTGTTTCAATCCAAAAACCACTGATGGCTTTCTAGCCTGCCTGCAGGACTCGTACAGCTGCGCATGTGATTGTTTGAGGCCTCCTGACTGCGGGAGGCAGAGGAAGCTTAAAACATCCTAGGAATGTCAAGGCTTCCGAGGAGTCAAAATCATTAGAATAGGACTGATTAAAGGTTTCATTTGTTGAGCCAATACTTGCTGCCAAATTTTCATATCTTTTATTTTTAGGTATAGTTGGTATATAGAAAAACAGGTAGTAGACCTGGTATTAGCGACACTAGATCTTTGAGTTAAGTACTTTCTTTGTAACCCACTGCACATTTGTTCTATAGGAATGTAACTTATTTGTACTTTGAGGGTGATGCAGAGTAAAGAAAAAACACTTCTAGGGAAAAGGAGTTTTCTGGACAATTATCCAGGAAGAGAGCCATAAAAATGTTAACAAGCCTCTTGGCCAGAAGATAATGTAAACCACCTGAGACCTTTTGTATACCAGAGGGTATGCAAAAAGAAAGCCTTGTCTCAATGAGGGTCAGGACCGCTGCCCCTGCGTAACTCTATTTCCTTATGTACAACTTGGGGTATATAAGCTGATTTTGAAAAATAGTTTTTGGAGTCTTGCACCGATGCTGGGCTTCCCCATGTTGTTCTTTTCTTTTTCCGGCTGAATTCCCATCTGGAGCAGGGAGGCTCAACATGTCTGCTTATTTGTCCCAGCTTCTAAGATCCGTAAGAGAGAGAGCCCAAGGCGGGGCACTCTCTGATATTCAAACGGACGCCGGTGGCCTAACGTGGATGGTCCAAGTTCCTTGTCTGGAACTTTATTGGTCTTCCACATAATCCAAGTTGTTCAGCCCTCATTCTCTACTTAATTTTCCTACTATACTATTGTTTCTTAATCTAATCTTATATTAATAAACAAATAAGTTTTCCTCGCTGACTCTGTCCACCCTTCGAATTCCCTGGATCCATTGGAGCAGGACCCCGGCAAGTGGCGCCCGGAACAGGCTATTCGAAGGTAGGTTCCTCGGAAAAGAAGCTCCCCCCAGAGCACTCTCTGTTGCTCCCCCCGGAGTGATTTAATCACTCCCCCCGGAGTACTTTCAGTTACTCCCCTAGTGTTAAGTGTTCGGGACGGATAGGACCCCACTCAGTGTGCTGCAGACCCCCCTGTAGGATAGACAGGGTGAGTAGGAGTGGGAAGTGTTAAAGGGTTTAAGAGAAACCTGGTTCTCTAGAGGTTGAAAGAAACCTGCTTTCTTCGGGTTAAAAACCCCCTTTGGCTAAGGTAAAACCTTTTTGTCAAGGCAGACTTTTCTATAAATCTTAATTTTCTGACATGGGTAACAATGAGTCAAAAGAATGACAAATCTTTATAGAAGTAATTTAGCAACTGTTAAAGGAGGAAAGTACGATAATTCTAAAATTGTTTGCATCTCATAAAAGTCCTCAAATAGGTACTGAAAATGTTAGCCTGTTGCAAGGGGAAACTAACAAATTGACCATGACAGTGGGAGATCTACAGACACCTCTCTCAGGAACTGATAAATTAAGGGTACACAAAAACCAGTAAAGATACAGAAGCTTTGAAGAAGTTACTTACAAGCTGGTTTAATGAACACATACAGTTCAATTGTGGAATACAGATTCTTTTTCACCACACACAAAGGAATGCTTATGAAACTGACCATGTCCTTGACCTTGAAGCAAGTCTGAGCAAATTTCAAGGGACTGGTAAGACAAAGATCATTTTTTCAAACTGTAATGCAATTAAGTTAGAAATCAATAACAAAGAGATAGCTAGAAAAATCCTATACTTTAAGACATTTTACAACACACTGATGATAGATTATGAGTCAGAGAAGGAAACACGATGGAAACTAGACAATATTTAGAACTAGATAATTACAAAAGTATTAAGATATCAGTATTTGGGTCATTCCACTAAAGAGATACCTAGAGAGGAATTTGTACCATGAATTCTTACATTAAGAGAGAAAAAGGTGCAAATTAATCAGTTAATCAATGCAAAGAAATAAAGGGAAGCAATAGAACAGGAAAGGCTAGAGATCTCTTCAAGAAAATTAGAGATACCAAGGAAATATTTCATGCAAAGATGAGCTCAATAAAGGACAGACGTGATATGGACCTAACAGAAGCAGAAGATGTTAAGAAGAGGTGGCAAGAATACACAGAAGAGCTGTACAAAAAAGATCTTCATGACCCAGATAACCACGATGGTGTGATCGCTCACCTAGAGCCGGACATCCTGGAATGTGAAATCAAGTGGGCTTTAGGAAGCATCACTATGAACAAAGCTAGTGGAGGTGATGGAATTCTAGATGAGCTATTCCAAGTCCTGAAAGATGATGCTGCTGTGAAAGTGCTGCATTCAATATGTCAGCAAACTTGGAAAACTCAGCAGCGGCCACAGGACTGGAAAAGGTCAGTTTTCATTGCAATCCCAAAAAAAGGCAATGCCAAAGAATGCTCCAACTACCACACATTGCACTCATCTCACACGATAATAAAGTATTGCTCAAAATACTGCAAGCCAGGCTTCAGCAATATGTGAAACATGAACTTCCAGATGTTCAAGCTGAAAGTTAGAGAAGGCAGAGAAACCAGAAATCAAATTGCCAACATCTGTTGGATCATAGAAAAAGCAAGAGAATAAAAGAAAACCATCTATTTTTGCTTTATTGACTATGCCAAAGGCTTTGACTGTGTGGATCACAATAAACTGAAAAATTCTGAAAGAGATGGGAATACCAGACCACATGACCTGCCTCTTGAGAAATCTGTATGCAGGTCACGAAGCAACAGTTAGAACTGGACAAGAAACAGCAGACTGTTTCCAAATCAGGAAAGGATGTCTAGGCTGTATATTGTCACCCTGCTTATTTAGCTTATATGCAGAGTACATCATGAGACACGCTGGGCTGGAGGAAGCACAAGCTGGAATCAAGATTGCCAGGAGAAATATCAATAACCTCAGATATGCAGATGACACCATGCTTATGGCAGAAAGTGAAGAGGAACTAAAGAGCCTCTTGACGAAAGTGAAAGAGGAGAGTGAAAAAGTTGGCTTAAAGCTCAACATTCAGAAAATGAAGATCATGACATTGGTCCCATCACTTCATGGGAAATAGATGGGGAAACAGTGGAAACAGTGACAGACTCTATTTGGGGGGGCTCCAAAAATCCCTGCAGATGGTGACTGCAGCCATGAAATTAAAAACCACTTACTTCTTGGAAGGAAAGTTATGACCAACCTAGACAGCATATTCAAAAGCAGAGATATTACTGTGCCAACAAAGGTCCGTCTAGTCAAGGCTATGGTTTTTCCAGTGGTCGTGTATGGATGTGACAGTTGGACTATAAAGAAAGCTGAGCACTGAAGAATTGATGCTTTTGAACTGTGGTGTTGGAGAAGACTCTTGAGAGTCCCTTGGACTGCAAGGAGATCCAACCAATCCATCCTAAAGGAGATCAGTCCTGGGTGTTCATTGGAAGGACTGATGTTGAAGCTGAAACTCCAATATTTTGGCCACCTCATGGGAAGAGCTGACTCACTGGAAAGGACTCTGATGCTGGGAAAGATTGAGGGCAGGAGGAAAGGGGACAACAGAGGATGAGATGGTTGTATGGCATCACCAACTCGATGGACATGGGTTTGGGTGGGCTCCAGGAGTTGGTGATGGACAGGGAGGCCTGGAGTGCTGCAGTTCATGAGGTCTCAAAGACTCGGACACGATTGAGCGACTGAACTGAACTGAACTGAACTAAATAAGTCAATCATCTAATTTAAGAAGATATTAACAGAAAGAATCATATAGATGGCTAATGAAGAGAAGGGAAGTGAAAGTCGTTCAGTCATGTCCCACTCTTTGCGACCCTATGGACTATACAGTCCAAGGAATTCTCCAGGCCAGAATACTGGAGTGGGTAGCCTTTCCCTTCTCCAGGGGATCTTCCCAACCCAGGGATCGAAGCCAGGTCTCCCGCATTGC
The DNA here is from genome assembly GCA_006410555.1 of Capra ibex. Classification (NCBI taxonomy): domain Eukaryota; kingdom Metazoa; phylum Chordata; class Mammalia; order Artiodactyla; family Bovidae; genus Capra; species Capra ibex. The sequence continues at coordinate 28,952,104 of SJYO01038983.1, forward strand.
AGGCGGATTCCTTACCAGCTGAGCCACAAGGGAAGCCCAGATGGCCAATAGGTAAATGAAAAAATGCTTAACAGCAATAATCATCAGGGAAATTCAAATCAAATCTACAATGAGATATCAGTTCACGGCTATTATCATAAAGGCAAGAAATAACAAATATTGGTGAGAATGTGGAGAAAAGACAAGCCCTGTCCCCTGTTGGAGGGAATGTAAATGGGTGGAAACACTATGGAAAACAGTAAGAAGGTTCTTCAAACAATTAAAAATAGAACTACCATATGATCCAGCATTCCCCCTTCCAAGCATTTATCCAAACAAAAGAAAAAATTTAATTTGCAAAGGTATGTGCACTCCCATGTTTGCCCAGCATTATTCACAACATCCAAGAGATGGAAACAACCTAAGTGCCCATTAGTCGATAAATGGATGAAGAAATCGTGGTATACAAAATGTTTTTGGTGGTAAAAAATTTTTTTAATTTTAAAAAGGTGCTGATTCACTGCAAACTAAAAAATGAAAAAAATTGTGGTATATACATATGGAACAGCACAGTATTCAGGAATAAAAAAGAATGAAATCTTGTCATTTGTAACAGTATAAATTGACCTTGAGGGCATTATGCTAAAGTGAAATAAGTCAGATAAATGCAAATACTGTATGATCTTACTTATATATTGGATCTTTAAAAAGACTCATGCTTTTTGACGCACAGAACAGATGGTTACCAGAGGTGGGGCTTGGGGGGGTGGGCAAAATGGGTGAAGGAAGTCAAAAGGTACAAAATTAGAGTTATAAGATAAATAAGTTATGAGGATGTAATGTACCACATGGTTCGGTTCAGTTCAGTTCAGTCACTCAGTCGTGTCCGACTCTTGGTGACCCCATGAATCACAGCAGGCCAGGCCTCCCTGTCCATCACCAACTCCCTGAGTTCACACAGACTCACGTCCATCGAGTCAGCGATGCCTTCCTGCCATCTCATCCTCTGTCATCCCCTTCTCCTCCTGCCCCCCTGCCCCCAATCCCTCCCAGCCTCAGAGTCTTTCCAATGAGTCAACTCTTCGCATGAGGTGGCCAAAGTACTGGAGCTTCAGCTTTAGCATCATTCCTTCTAAAGAACACCCAGGGCTGATCTCCTTCAGAATGGACTGGTTGGATCTCCTTGCAGTTCAAGGGGCTCTCAAGAGTCTTCTCCAACACCACAGTGGTGACTATAGCTAAAATACTGCACTGCATATTTGAAAGTTTCTAGGAGAGTAGATCTTAAAAGTGCTCATCACAAGAAAAAGAAACGTTTGTAACTATGTCTGATGACAGATGTTAACCAGATTTGTTGTAGCGATCATTTGCAATATATGCAAATATCAAATCATTCTGATGTGCTCCTGAAACTAAGATAAACTAAGACAATGTTGTATGTTAATTATACCTTTAAAAGGTTAAAAAAAAAAAAAAAAAAGAAGGTAGAAGCAGAAGGGAAAAATAGGAAGAAAGTAAAAATATATGAACCAAAAGAAATGAATCAAAATAAGCAACAAAAGAGAATGCACAAGTTAATGTTTTAGGGGGAAATGAGGATGTAACTACAGATGCTAAGGAGATCAAACAACAAGAAATCAATAAATAACTTGAAGACAATAAATTAGTAAATTTGGATGTAATTAATACATTCTGAAGAAAATATTTTATCAAAATTGAATCCAGGATGAATCAAAAAAATCTAAGCAGCTCTATTACCATTAAAGGAATTAAAAACAAACTCTGTTGGTGGTGATTTCCTTGTTGGTCTGCAGCTCTGGCTCAGAGGGGCGCAGGTACAAGCTGAGACCTGAGGGTCCAGGCTGGGTGGGGAGTACTCCTGCGGGCAGTTCTGAGAAGGCAGGAATGGTGGGCTCCGGGAGCCCAGTCACACCTCCTCAGTCACGCTGTCCATATCAGTGGGACCAGGAGCATGGTTCACAGAAGTGGGCCTGGGTGGGCTGTCAGAAAGCATCCTTGTCCCCCCTCATCTTCCATCGCAGCAGCCCCTCTGCTTTCCCTCCATCCCTTTATCCTCCTCCACGTGTTCCTTCTCCCTTCTGGCTCAAAAATATCCACACTCCCTGAGTGCTCACCACAGCCAGCAGTGTGAGAAAGGCTTTTATTTAGCTTTTGAAACAACCCTGTGATGCAGGAATGGGTGAGTGCATGCTCAGTTGCTCAGTAATGACAACTCTGCAACCTGAGGGATTGCAGCCCACCAGACTCCTCTGTACATGGGATTCTCCAGGCAAGAATACTGGAATGGGTATATATTTCCTCCTCCAAGGGATCGAACCCAGGGATCGAACCTACGTCTCTTGTGTCTCCTGCATTGCAGGCAGATTCTTTACTGCCGAGCCACCAGGGAAGCTGTGAAGTAGGACTACTTACTCCCAAGTTCACACTCGAGGGCACCAATGCTGTGGTAAAGGAACTTCTCCAAGAGGCAGAGCGGGAATCTGACCCTAGGAGACTCTGACTCCAAAGCCCGAACTTGAAAAACAATTAATTTCTTTAATTTCACAGGTAACATGTAAATACATTTTCCTTGTTAACAATAACAACACCACAACAAAACCAAACCAAAGCCCAATCAAAACTGTCAGCATTAAGGCTAAAATCTCTTTCCACCATTGTCTCCTATATAGACACTTTTTCCTTTAGACAGCTAGGTGTGTGCCCTTCCAGATCACTTTTCTACTCATTTGCATACATAAGTATGGCTACCTTTTCAGTATTGTGTTGTGACTTTAGATTTCGCTGCAGTTTTTCATCTGGTTCCCTGAGTATAGCTCATTTAACAAATGATCGATGGATCTTTTTCCTTTGTTTATCAGTCTTTGAAATGATATGGTGAGTCTTTCATACCTTCCAAAGGTAACAAATAAATTTAAAAATATCATTAAGAGCACATAGATTTCAATATATTGGATACTTTTCAATCTCTGTGTAGTTATTCTTTTTAATGTGTAAACTGTCGCATCTTCGGCCAAGTTAAGTCTTGATTCCTATAATCAAAGGCTTCGCTCTCAGCCATGTCTCCCCACTATCAGCTGGCATCCTCTGCCCACAGCAGTCACTCCGCCCCCTGGTCAGGGTGTGGCTGACTCGGCCAGGTCCCAGGGAGCTGCGGTGCTGGCTGACCTCAGAGCTTTCCTGAAATAAAACTCCTGTGGGAAGGGCGTATCTTGGATTCTGAGTGTGACCAGGGCAACATACCTCTTGTTCCGGCAAACTCCAGAAAGGCACTGCCCACCGCCAATCCCAACCACACTCTGTGATCCCCAGCCAGCTCAAGGCCTGGAACTCAGACTTGAGCTGTCCCAGGATGGCCTTGATGTCCCGGGTTCGTGAAGGGCATAACATTGGAAACATTCAAAACTAGGTTTTGGTCTTGCTTTTCTACCTACAGGTGAGAAAGGCCATCTAATCTCCATGAGCCTCAGTCTTCCCATCTGTCAAGTGAGGCAGTGACAGGTCTTACTCGCAAGAATGATGATAATGCAGCTCCATGTTGAGCACCATGTCTGGCATGTCGGGCTTTGCAGGTTGGAGCTCCATCACTCATATCACTCGCCCAGGGAACAAGGCGGGTGGCCTTTAGGAGGCATATCAGACCTCCTGGGAGTCAGGACTCACTCTCTGACACACACATACTCTGCACATACAGTGCACTCACACCCAACTTGTGTGCATCACTCTGACTCACTGCCCGGCTGCATGTCCACCCACACTGCCTTCTGGACCCCCTCTCCATCTCGCCTTGTCCTCTAAAGAGCGTCTTTCCAGCCCAGTCATCCCAGTAAAGGGAGGGACTTCTCACCAGTGCAAGAAGGGCTCCCAACTGTTGACTGCGGGTGATGAACAGAGGGAGCCTGCAGGCTGGACTGGGGCTCCTTGAGGGTCAGGTTCTAGAATGTTCCCTGCCAGGGCTGCCCTCTGCCTGTCTCTAGTTTTCCTGTCTCAGGCCAAGCCAAGACTGAGACTTGGAGACCTGACTGAGATTCCTTCCTCTGGCGCTGTGAACACTGGCCTTCTCTGTGAGCAGGGCTGTGTGAGCCTTCTGGCTCCCTCAAGCAAGGACGGGTTCTCTGTTTAAGCCCCAGGGTCGAGGTGGAGGGGGGAGCAGTTGCACCAGCAGGCACTGGTTCTCCCTTCAGTGCCTGGCACAACAGGCACTCGAGGGCCATTTGCTGACTTCATCACGCTCCCCACCCCACAGCGTGCCAAGGGCTCGTCTTCATTAGAAGTGAGTTCATGGGCAGATTGTTGACTTTATTCCATTAGAGAGTGGGGTTCAGTTCCAACCAACGCCCAGTTCTTGGGAAGCATCCCTTCCTGGGTCCAATCTCCTATATATTAGTTGTTCTGGAAGGACGAACAAGAGGAAGAAATAGCTATTTCCTCCCAATCATTAACAACTGGCCGCACAGTGTAAGGAGAGGAGCGTGGGCCTCCCAACTGGACAGAAGCAGTTGGGGATCCTCGGTCTCCTGCTCCCTGACTGTGCAACTTGCACACGTGACTTCCCCCACCCCCCTGCTAAGTTCAGCTGCACCCTCTGTAGAGCAGATAATAATCCCTACCTCTGGGCTGTATAGGGATGGAGTGAAGGCGTGTGTGGGGAGGCACTGGGGCAGGCTTGGATAGGTCCTGGACCAACTCCCTGCTTCCTTCCACAGCATCACAGCATTAAAGAGAATGCCCAAACCCTGGAAACAGCAGGGAATTGGCCAAATAAAATAAATACCTGCATGTAATGGCATGTTAAGTGAAAGTGAAAGTCGTTCAGTCATGTACAACTCTTTGCGACCCCATAGATATACAGTCCATGGAATTCTCCAGGCAAGGACACTGGAGTTGTTCCCTTCTCCATGGTGTCTTCCCAACTCACAGATTGAACCCAAGTCTCCTACATTGCAGTCAGATTCTTCACCAGCGGAGCCAACAGGGGATCCTGAGAATACTGGAGTGGGTAGCCTATCCCTTCTCCAGCGGATATTTTTCCTACCCAACAATAGAACTGGGGTCTCCTGCATTGCAGGTGGATTCTTTACCAGCTGAGCTACAAGGGAAGCCCTTGTATGAATAGCATGTTATGCAACCACTAAAACATCTTTACAGCACATATGCATATACATATGTGTGCATGTATTTGTGTATATATATGTTTATATTCAAAATAAATATATAAAGTAGACTTAGTGAAGAACATTTACTAATAGTAAATTGACCCCTTTTGTATATAGTTCTTTGACTGCTGACAAACTCACATATCCATGTGACCATCAGCAGAACCCAGAGTATAGGAGAGTCACTCACCCCTAAAGCTCCCCCGTGCCCCACTGTTGTCAGCCAGCCCCTCACCCCCAGCTCCACACCTCAGCTCCTGTGATCTCTTTTCTCTCCCTATAGCTTTGCCTTTTCTAGAATGTCATAGAAATGGAATCATACAGAAGCTCGCTTTTTGTGTCTGGTTCTTTAACTTAGCAGAATGCTGACTTAATGAATGTCCGACGTTCACTTATGTTTCAGCAAAAATGAACTTGCTCCTTGTTACTGCTGAGTGGCGTATTGTTTCATGCATGTCCCAGCGTTTGCTTATCCCAGCTGAAGGACATCTTTGTGACTTTTGATATTTGATTGCCAGGAGAAATATCAATAACCTCAGATATGCACATGACACCACCCTTATGACAGAAAGTGAAGAACTGAAGAGCCTCTCGATGAAAGTGAAAGAGGAGAGTGAAAAAGTTGGCTTAAACTCGACATTCAGAAAACTAAAATCATGGCATCTGGTCCCATCACTTCATGGGAAATAGATGGGGAAACAGTGGAAACAGTGACAGACTTTATTTTGGGGGACTCCAAAATCACTGCAGATGGTGACTGCAGCCATGAAATTAAAAGACACTTGCTCCTTGGAACCAAAGCAATGACCAACCTAAAGAGCATATTAAAAAGCAGAGACATTACTTTGCCAACAAAAGTCAAACCTGTGGTTTTTCCAGTGGTCATGTATGGATGTGAATGTTGGGTTGTGAAGAAAGCTGAACACCAAAGAATTGATGCTTTTGACCTGTGGTGTTGGAGAAGACTCTTGAGAGTCCGTTAAACTGCAAGGAGATCAAACCAGTCAATCCTAAAGGAAATCAGTCCTGAATATTCAATGGAAGAACTGATATTGAAGCTGAAACTCCAATACTTTGGCCACCTGATGCAAAAGAAACTGACTCACTGGTAAAGACCCTGATGCTGGGAAAGACTGAAGGTGAGAGGAGAAGGGGACGACAGAGGATGAGATGATTGGATGGCATCACTGACACGATGGACGTGAGTACTAGGCTCCAGGGAAGCCTGCGGTGCTGCAATCCATGAGGTCGCAAAGAGCCAGACACGACTGAGTGACTGAACCGAACTGAAGTAAACTGATGGACGTTACCAAACAGGTTTGTTTGTATGCATGAATGTATATTTTCATTTCTTTGGGGTAAACACAAGTAGGGTTGTGGAGATACTGGTAAGTCAATGGTTAATCTTAAGAAACTGCCTACCCACCCCCTCAAAAAAAAGAAACAAATGCTGTTGTTCAAGTTCCCCTCAGCAACATAGGAGAGGGCGCCCTCTACTCGGGAAAGGAAGAAGCCCATCGTGGAGATGCGGAGTCTGGGAGGCAGAAAATGAAACCCAGAAGGAAAATGAACCCAGGAGAGACTCGAGGTTGGGGCGTTCTCGGGGGTAGAGACAGAGGAGACAATGAGCTTTTCTCATGAAAAAGAATCAGTTCTTGGCAACGTATATCCATGCCTATATTAACCTTGTTTCCTCAACCTTCCTCTTCTCGTTGGGATCGGCAACCCTGCCAAAACTTAAGCGCTGCCCATCCTGGTACTGACTCAGCAGAGTCTCTTTCTCTACCTCCATCCCTGCTCCTATAGCTGGAGGGAGCTGGGGCAGGGACTTTTCTTAAATGGCATTTTGAAACAAAATAAAACAGGTGAGCTAAAGGGGAAACACACACGAGTGAATTTAGAAGCTGGGCTGTTCAGAGACGGACATTCCTCCTCAGGCTTCCTGTGAGACCCACTGCGTCCTGCAGGTCCAGCGGCCCCTCCCTGACGGTTCCAGGCGCATCACTGGGTGGTCATTCCAGCTTTCCAACAGGCATATGCATATCCTGCCACACAGCTGAGCCATTAATGCCAACAGGATATTCTCTTCTAAAGAGGACTTTAGAAGTATATGTAAATGTCTGATTTTCATACTTGCTCTTCACATTGTGTGCAATCAGACAACAGTTATTTAAGAAACATGGGGGAAGCGATCCTAAAATGGCGGAGGAATAGGAAGGGGAGACCACTTTCTCCCTGACAAATTCATCGAAAGAACATTTGAACACTGAGTAAATTCAACAAAACAACTTGTGAATGCTGGCAGAGGACGTCAGGCACCCAGAAAAACAGCCCATTGTCTTCAAAAGGAGGTAGGAAAAAAAAAAAAAGACAAAAAAAGAGACAAAAGAGGTAGGGATGGAGCTCCGTCCTGGGAAGGCAGTCTTAAGAAGAGAGAAGTTTTCAAACACCATGAAACACTCTCACTGCCAAGTCTGTGGCGAGCCTTGGAAGCACAGAGGGTAACATAACAGGGAGGAAAAATAAATAAATAATTAAAACCCACAGATTAAGAGCCCATGTGTAACTCCCCCAGCGGAGAAGCAGCGCAGATGCCTGCACCCACCACTAGCAAGTGGGGGCTAGGCAGAGAGGCCTGGGCTGCATTGCTTAGAGTAAGGATATGGCCTGAATGCCCTGAGGACAATCTGAGTGTACTAACTTGGGCTAGCAAACCAGGCTGTGGGATAGCTACCACACGAAAAGCCACCCCTAACCTAATACACCACCAGGCCCGTGCATAGAACAAAGGACTGAACAGAGAGAGCCGGCTGCAGACCATCCTCCTTTGGTGACAGGCAGCCAGAGCTGGAAGGGGGCAATCACAGGCCCAGAGAGACATTACCTACCAAACTGTAAGCAGGCTTCTTTGCTAACTAAGACTTCTTGGGGTTCTGGATGGTCAACATCAGCCTGAGAAGGGACAGGGGAGGCAATAAGTCGCAGCAACTGCGCTCCCCAAACACCTCATCACTTGAGCTACTTGGACCTGGGAAGGGCACAAAACGCAGGCCCAACTGAATCTGTGCCTCTGAGGACTACCCAAGTGCCTGAACCTGAGCGGCTTAGACCTGGGAGGTACGTGCAGCCGAGGGCCGGCCTCAGACGGTTCCTGGTGGAGCAACCTAGAGCCTGGTTCTTTGAGAGGATAAATAAAATTGACAAACCATTAGCCAGACTCATCAAGAAACAAAGGGAGAAAAATCAAAACTAAAATTATATATGAAAATGGAGAAATCACAACAGACAACACAGAAATACAAAGGATCATAAGAGACTACTATCAGCAAGAATATGACATAAAATGGACAATGTGTAAGAAATGGACAAATTCTTAGAAAAGTACAACTTTCTAAAACTGAACCAGGAAGAAATAGAAAATCTTAACAGACCCATCACAAGCACGGAAATTGAAACTGTAATCAGAAATCTCCCAGCAAACAAAGCCCAGGTCCAGACGGCTTCACAGCTGAATTCTACCAAAAATTTAGAGAAGAGCTAATATCTATCCTACTAAAAATCTTCCAGAAAATTGCAGAGGAAGGTAAACTTCCAAACTCATTCTATGAGGCCACCATCACCCTAATACCAAAACCTGACAAAGATGCCACAGAAAAAGAAAACTACAGGCCAATATCACTGATGAACATAGATGCAAAAATCCTTAACAAAATTCTAGCAATCAGAATCCGACAACACATGAAAAAGAGCATACACCATGACCAAGTGGGCTTTATCCCAGGGATGCAAGGATTCTTCAATACCCGCAAATCAATCAATGTAATACACCACATTAACAAATTGAAAATAAAAGCCATATGATTATCTCAATAGATGCAGAGAAAGCCTTTGATGAAATTCAACACCCACTTGTGATAAAAAACTCTCCAGAAAGCAGGAATAGAAGGAACATACCTCAACATAATAAAAGCTGTATATGACAAACCCACAGCAAACATTATCCTCAGTGGTGAAAAATTGAAAGCAATTCCCCTAAAGTCAGGAACAAGACAAGGGTGCCCACTTTCACCACTACTATTCAACACAGTTTTGGAAGTTTTGGCCACAGCAATCAGAGCAGAAAAAGAAATAACAGGAATCCAAATTGGAAAAGAAGAAGTAAAACTCTCACTGTTTGCACATGACATGAACCTCTACATAGAAAAGCCTAAAGACTCCACCAGGAACTTAGTAGAGCTAATCAATGAATATAGTAAAGTTGCAGGATATAAAATCAACACACAGAAATCCCTTGCATTCCTATACACTAGTAATGAGAAAATAGATAAATTAAGGAAACAATTCCATTCACCATTGCAACAAAAAGAATTAAATACTTAGGAATATATCTACCTAAAGAAACTAAAGACCTATATATAGAAAACTATAAAACACTGATGAAAGAATTCAAAGAGGACACTAATAGGTGAAGAAATATACCGTGTTCATAGATCAGAAGAATAAATATAGTGAAAATGAGTATACTACCCAAAGCAATCTACAGATTCAATGCAATCCCTATCAACCTACCAACGGTATTTTTCACAGAGCTAGAGCAAATAATTTCACAATTTGTATGGAAATACAAAAAGCCTCGAATAGCCAAAGCAATCTTGAGAAAGAAGAATGGAACTGGAGGAATCAACCTGCCTGACTTCAGGCTCTACTACAAAGCCACAGTCATCAAGACAGTATGGTACTGGCACAAAGACAGAAATATAAATCAATGGAACAAAATAGAAAGCCCAGAAATAAATCCACACACCTATGGACACCTTATCTTTGACAGAGGAGGCAAGAATATGTTCTGTCAAAGAAAAAAAAGCTTCTTCTGATTTGACTCATCCAAACTCTTGCCCACTCTTTTTAAGGTTCTGCATAAATGCTATGCATAAAATCTCTTTAACAAGTGGTGCTGGGAAAACTGGTCAACTGCTTGTAAAAGAATGCAACTAGAACACTTTCTAACACCATACACAAAAATAAACTCAAAATGGATTAAAGATCTAAGCATAAGACCAGAAACTATAAAACTCCTAGAGGAGAACATAGGCAAAACACTCTTCGACATACATCACAGCAGGATCCTCTATGACCCACCTCCCAGAATATTGGAAATAAAAGCAAAAATAAACAAATGGGACCTAATTAAAATTAAAAGCTTCTGCACANGCACAACAAAGGAAACTATAAGCAAGGTGAAAAGACAGCCTTCAGAATGGGAGAAAATAATAGCAAATGAAGCAGCTGACAGACAATTAATCTCAAAAATATACAAGCAACTCCTGCAGATCAAGTCCAGAAAAAATAAAGGACCCAATCAAAAAATGGGCCAAACTACTAAATAGACATTTCTCCAAAGAAGACATACAGATGGCTAACAAACACATGAAAAGATGCTCAACATCACTCATTATCAGAGAAAAGCAAATCAAAACCACAATGAGGTACCATTTCACGCTAGTCAGAATGGCTGTGATCCAATAGTCTACAAACAATAAATGCTGGAGAGGGTGTGGAGGAAAGGGAACCCTCTTACACTGTTGGTGGAAATGCAAACTAGTACAGCCACTATGGAGAACAGTGTGGAGATTCCTTAAAAAACTGGAAATAGAACTGCCTGATGACCCAGCATCCCACTTCTGGGCATACACACCGAGGAAACCATAATTGAAAGAGACACGTGTACCCCAATGTTCATTGCAGTGCTGTTTATAATAGCCAGGACATGGAAGCAACCTAGGTGTCCATCAGCGGATGAATGGATAAGAAAGCAGTGGTACATATACACAATGGAGTATTACTCAGCCATTAAAAAGAATACAATTGAATCAGTTGTAATGAGGTGGATGAAACTGGAGCCTATTATACAGAGTGAAGTAAGCCAGAAAGAAAAACATCAATACAGTATACTAATGCATATATATGGAATTTAGAAAGATGGTCATGATAACCCTGTATGTGAGACAGAAAAAGAGACACAGATATAATAAACAGACTTTTGGGCTCTGTGGGAGAGGGAGAGGGTGGGATGATTTGGGAGAATGGCATTGAAACATGTATAATATCATACATGAAACGAATCACCAATCCAGGTTCGATGCATGATACTGGATGCTTGGGGCTGGTGCACCGAGATGACCCAGAGGGATGGTACAGGGAGGAAGGAGGGAGAGGGTTCAGGATGGGGAACACGTGTATACCTGTGGCAGATTCATGTTGATGTTTGGCAAAACCAATACAATATTGTAAAGTAATTAACCTCCAGTTAAAATAAATTTTTTTTTTTTTAAAGAAACATGGGGAATGCAGAAATGACTGCAGGGCAGCAGTAAGCATGGTGCACTTTTTTGCAATTTAAGTTGGATATTTCTTTACATGCCTGAAACAATTTTTAAAGCTTTTTGTACTAGAAAATGCAGGCATGTTTCACCAAAGTAGACATACAGTGATTTGAAATCCAATAAATGAAGGCAACGCGTGGCTTTCCAATAGAGAAATATTTGAAGACTGAAAGAAAGTGGGTGAGGCCGGCAGCCAGCCTTTAGAGGTGAATCAGAGAATTTAGAGCTGGGAGAATGTGCACACCACCAGGCCAAGTGCTTTCCATTTACACATGATAAAAGCAGGTGAGCCACCCTGGTGGCTCAATGGTAAAGAATGTGCCTACCAACGCAGGAGACATGGGTTCAATCCCTGGTCTGGGTAGATCCCACATGCTGCAGGGCAAATAAGCCCGGGCACCACAACTACTGAGTCTGTGCTATAGAGCCCAGGAGCTGCAGCTACTGAGCCCAGGCGCCCTAGAGCCCGTGTTCTGCAACCAAAAAAAGCCACCACAATGAGAACCGAGTGCAACACAACTAGAGGCCAATCTCCACTTTCCTCAACGAGAGAAAGGGTTGTGCAGCAACAAAGACCAAGCACAGCCAAAACTAAATAAATACATTTTAAATAATAATAATAAAAGCAGTGCGAAGAGGAGGACTATCTGGAACCACACAGCAAATGAGCCAGGAACCTCAACTGACAGTGGCTGGCATGGAGAGAGAGGCATAAACAAGACAAAATAGCAGTCTGGAACAGAGTTCAATTGTCTTTTTTTTGTTTGTTTTTTAACTGTCTTAGTTGCAACATACAAAATCTTTTATTGCAGTGCATGGACTCTCTTGTTGGGCTTCCCTTGTAGCTTGGCTGGTAAAGAATCTGCCTGCAATGTGGAAGACCTGGGTTCGATCCCTAGGTTGGGACGATCCCCTGGAGAAGAGAAAAGCTAACCACTCCAGATTTCTCACCTGGAGAATTCCATGAAGTGTGCAGTCCATGGGATCACAAAAGTCGGACACAGCTGAGAGACTTTGACTTTCACTATGGACTCTCCAGTTGCAGCATGTGGGCTCCAGAGAACATGGGCTCAGTAGTTGCCCCACTCAGATTTACTTGCCCTGAGGCATGTGGGATCTTAGTTCCCCACCTAGGGACTGAACCTGTGCCCCCTGCTTTGGAAGGCAAATTCTTAACCACTGGACCACCAGGGAAGTCCTCAACCGTGTCTTTAATAGAATCATGCTAGTCTGCATTTCCCCAAATAAAATCTTCCTCTGCTTATATTTAGTTCCATTAAAATAAACCTAAATGATCACAAAACAGGGAAATCAATAAACTAAACTCCATGCCTGCCAGCTAAGCAAGATTTCCCTATAGTAACTGGCTGCCTTCATGACAACTCCTTGAACTTACTGCTTTTCCCTCTTGCTTCTGCAGGATGACAGTGCGGCAGGGGCTGGGCCCACTTCTCCGATGACACCTGCTGTCACACCTTGTGTCATGAGCACATCAGTGACCTGCAGCAAGAGAAGTGGGGTAGCGCTCAATACCAGGGGTCTGACCACGGATACACAGAACACCAAGAACCTTCAGCTCAGGGAAGACCCATCTGGTCTGGTCCTCGTCAAAGCAACCCCAGCAGGAATAAATACAGCCATGAGAGGGGACATCCAGAGAAAGCCGGCCACCCAGGGAGGAGAGGAGAAAGTGGCCGGCCAGAGGTTTTGTTGCCCTGAGGCAGGTGGGATCTTAGTATTCTGACCAGGGATCAGACCCGAGTCCCATGCATTGGAAGATGGATTCTTAACCACTGGACCACCAGGGAAGTCCCAAAACTTACGTATTGAGTGTTCAATTAGGGAGGAATCTAAGCAGAGTTTGCGCTTGGGGTGGTAAACAAAAGAAGTACCGAGGTGTTTATCCAGGCTTCTTCCCCCAGATGCCCTGTCCCTGGCAATAAGGATGTCCTTCTAACTCCAGGTGCAGCGAGGGCACCTTTCACATGAGGGGTGTATTGCCTGCTTTCAGGGGATCAGAAAGGAGAGTCAGAGCATCCCTCTTGCCTCTGAGCGGCTACTGTGGGCAGAGGATGCCAGCTGATAGTGGGGAGACATGGCTGAGAGCAAAGCCTTTGATTATAGGAGTCAAGACTCGGCCAACGATGTGACAGTTTACACATTAAAAAGAATACACAGAGATTGAAAAGTATCCAATATATTGAAATCTATGTGCTCATAATGATATTTTCAAATTTATTTGTTACCTTTGGAAGGTATGAAAGACTCACTATATCATTTCAAAGACTGATAAAGGAAAAGATCCAATTGATCATTTGTTAAATGAGCTATACTTTGGGAACCAGATGAAAAACTGCACCAAAATCTAAAGTCACAACACAATACTGAAAAGGTAGCCATACTTATGTCTGCAAACGAGTAGAAAAATTATCTGGAAGGGCACACACCCAGCTGTCTAAAGGAAAAACTGTCTATATAGGAGACGATGGTGGAAAGAGATTTTAGCCTTAATGCTGACAGTTTTGATTGAGCTTTGGTTTGGTTTTGTTGTGGTGTTGTTATTGTTAACAAAGAAAATGTGTTTACATGTTACTTGTGCAATTAAAGAAATTAATTGTTTTTTAAGTTCAGGCTTTGGAGTCAGAGTCTCCTAGGGTCAGATTCCCGCTCTGCCTCTTGGAGAAGTTCCTTTACCACAGCATTTGTGCCCTTGAGTGTGAACTTGGAAGTAATTAGTCCTGCTTCACAGCTTCCCTGGTGGCTCGTCGGTAAAGAATCTGCCTTCAATGCAGGAGTGGTTGACCAGTTTTCCCAGCATCACTTGTTAAAGAGATTGTCTTTAATCCATTGTATTGGATTAAAGTGATAACTTTTATTTAATGGGTCACAGTCAGTATTTTAAAAATCATTCAATAAAGCAGAATGTTCAGTTCAGTTCAACTCAGTCACTCAGTCATGTCCAACTTTTGCGACCCCATGGACCACAGCAGGCCTCCCTGTCCATCACCAACTCTTCCCCTCTCCTCTCTACCCTAAAACTTGGTGAGTGTTGACCATGACCTTGACCTCACCAGCTCCTTCTGAACCTACATCTCAAACTCTGATGGCTCTTCTTCAGGGCCTTCTTGTCTACCCAGCACGTAGCCTGGCTCCGCTTAAAGACAGAGCAATTCTCATGTGAAATCTGATTCACGTCTCTAAAGATTTGTATGCCTAGGCAGCATCAGAGGAAAAACCAAACTCTTAAAACGATAAAGGCTGGACGTCCAGGCAACAAAACAGACAGACATCATCTTGACAAAAAGATGGCCTTGGTCAGTCTAAACTGCAGATAAGCTTTTATTTTAAAAACAAACAAACAAACAAACTCTGTTGGTGGTGCTTTCCTTGTTGGTCTGCAGCTCTGGCTCAGAGGGGCGCAGGTACAAGCTGAGACCTGAGGGTCCAGGTTGGGCGGCGAGCACTCCTGCGGGCAGTCCTCAGAAGGCAGGGATGGAGGGCTCGGGGAGCCCAGCGCCACCTCCTCAGTCACGCTGTCCATATCAGTGGGACCAGGAGCATGGTTCACCAATACAGTATACTAATGCATATATATGGAATTTAGAAAGATGGTCATGATAACCCTGTATGTGAGACAGCAAAAGAGACACAGATGTACAGAACAGTCTTTTGGGCTCTGTGGGAGAGGGAGAGGGTGGGATGATTTGGGAGAATGGCATTGAAAGATGTATAATATCATATATGAAGCAAATCACCAGTCCAGGTTCGATGCATGATACTGGATGCTTGGGGCTGGTGAACTGGGATGACTCAGAGGGGTGGTATGGGGAGGGGGAAGAGAAGGGTGTTCAGAATGGGGAACATGTGTATACCTGTGGTGGATTCATGTTGATGTATGGCAGAACCAATACAGTATTGTGAAGTAATTAATCCCCAATTAAAATAAAAAAATTTATATTAAAAAAAAGTTATCACTTGCTAAAGGGTCACAAACCAGAGTTGCTGGATTGTAGGGTATGACCTTTGGCTTTGTTAGAAAAAGAATGGAAGATGAAGCTTTTCACTGGCAGAATACCAGAGGTGTAACGGCTCAGTATTTAAATATTTGCCAGCATGGTAGCTGCAGCAATCAGGGTCTTTCAATTAACATTTCTATAATTGCTTATGAAGTGCTTCATTTTGTCATGTGTTTGTGAGAAGTTTGTATTCATTCCTCTGTGAAAAGCCCATTAATGTATTTGTCCACTTTTCTGTTGGGTTGTCTTTCTGTTATTGATTTCTTTATGCATACTGAATATACCAATTCTTTGTCAGTTTTTGTGTTACAAATATCTTCTCCCAGATGTTGCTTATCTTTTCATTTACTTTATTATTCTTATTTGATGGAATCAAATTTACCTTTTTGTGCTTTATTATATTTTCTGTATTATTTTGTGCTACAGAATTACAGAAAGGTCATAAAGATGTTCTCCTGCATTTTCTTCTAAAAATTTTATACTTTTGCCTGTGATGGTTAATTTTGAGTCAACATGACTGGGCTAAGGTATGCTCTGGTAGCTGATGAAACATTACTTCTGGGTGTATCTGTAAGGGTGTTTCCAGGTGAGATGAAGTGTTTGAATTAGTAGACTAAGCAAAGATGTGCTCTCACCTGTGGGCAATGAGAAATGTGACACAAAATGGAATCACAAAGGTCAAGTTTTTTTAATGGAACCAGAAGGCCATTAAATAGGTGGACCTTTCCCACATGCTACTTGGATGGAACCTCACCTTTTGGACTGCGTGAAACCACAAATCCCGAGGACTCTGAAAAAACACCTAAAACTTGGTGTGTGTGTGTGCTCAGTTCTCCAGGCAAGTAGTCATAGCTTTAGTAATCCTGTTCAGCCAGGACTGGCTTCTGCATCTGGCACCAATTAAAATTCTTTGCCATACAAGCCTCCCTTCTTTGTCTTTAAAAGCCCATGACTGTTACTCCCTAGTAGGACACAGTTTAGGTTGCTACTCACATCTGTGTGCTCTGCATTGTAGTTTTCTGATCCCAAATAAGAGCTTTCTACCTCATTATCACCTTCTAGGCTTCCATGGTGGTTCAGATGGTAAAGAATCTGCCTGCGATGCAGAAGACCTGTGTTTGATCCCTGAGCTGGGAAGATCCCCTGGAGAAGGAAATGACAACCCACTCCAGTATTCTTCCCAGGAAATTCTATGGACAGAGGAGCCTGGCAGGCTACAGTCCATGGAGTTGCAAAGAGTCAGGTTTATTTAGGTTGACAATGAGCATCATCCCATCTACTGATGGCCCAAATAGAATAAAGAAGGTGAAGGAAGAACTCTCTCTCTTCTTGAGATGGGAAGTCAATCTTTTCCAGCTTTCTGATATCAGATTTCCTGGTTCTCTGACCTTTAGACTCCAGAGCTTACCCTAGCACCCCACGCTGCAAGTTCTCAGGCCAGGAACTGGGACTTGGACCATCAGCTCCCTTGGTTCTCAGGCCTTTGGGCTTGGACTCCGTTATAACACTAGCTTTCTGTTCTCTGCTTGCAGATGGTGGATCGTGGGACTTCTCAGCCTTTGTAGCCATGTGAACCAATTCCTATAATAAGCCTTTTCTTGCATCTATCTATATACCCCTGCTCCGTTTTGATCACAACAATAATTTATAATAAATCTTGATATTTGATAGTGCAAGTCTCCCTGTCTGGTATTTCTTCTTGGCAATGAAAAAGCTAATCTTGCCTCTTTACTTTTGGTTCATATCTTTTTACTTTCTTTCTATTTTTCCCTTCTGCCTCTTTCTATCTTCTTTTTTTTTTCAGTCTTTAAAAGGTATAATTAACATACAACATTGTCTTAGTTTATCTTAGTTTCAGGAGCACAACAGAATGATTTGATATTTGGATATATTGCAAATGATCACTACAACAAATCTGGTTAACATCTGTCATCATACATAGTTACAAACTTTTCTTTTTCTTGTGATGAGCACTTTTAAGAGGTACTCTCCTAGAAACTTTCAAATATGCAACGCAGTATTTTAGCTATAGTCACCACTGTGTCGACATTCTAGGAATCAGTGAACTAAAATGGACCGGAATGGGTGAATTTAACTCAGATGACCATTTTATCNCACTACTGCGGGCAGGAATCCCTCAGAAGAAATGGAGTAGCCATCATAATCAACAAAAGAGTCCGAAATGCAGTACTTGGATGCAATCTCAAAAAAGAAGATTAGCAGAGAAAAAGAGGCTGAATAACTTGGTTCACATGGAATACCAATCACCACCTACGCAGGCCGCAGGCGTCTTCCCATTCTCCCGAAGGAGAGGAAGCACTGAGCCCCCCCCCCCCAGTCCAATCTTAGAAGCCCAGGCAAAATTAACAGGCTTGGTGGGTCCCCATGCACCAGATGGGAATTCAGACAGAAAATAGTAGGAGAGAAAAAGGGGCTGAATAACTTGGTTTACGTGGGATATCAATAAAATTCCAAGACAAGGAATTTGCACCATCTACGTTGGGCCACCGGTGCCGCTTGAATATCGGAAGGTACCCCTCCTTGGGCTCCTTCTCGCGTGGGCTTGAAAACTGGGGCAAAAAATGTAGACTTGGAGGGCACCCACGCTCCAGATGCGAATTCAGCCAGAAAAACGGGGAGCAGAAAAGAACAACATGAGGGAATCAGTCTTTCCGGAAACTGATCTGATTTCTTTATTTTGGGGTTTGCTTATATACCTTTTGCTACACATAGGGATGAATACAGAGTCACGTGGGGGTTAGCAGTCCTGACCTTTAGCAAAATCAGGTGCTTCACATAAATGTATAAAAAAAAGGTCTTAGGAATATTACATCATCTTCTGGCCATGAGACCCGCTGACATTTTATGATCCTTTTTTTCTGATAACCAAAAAACTTATTTCTTCCAAGAGTGTTTTTTCTTAAGAATGAAATCTTGCCACTTGTAACAGTATAAATTGACCTTGAGGGCATTATGCTAAGTGAAATAAGTCAGATAAATGCAAATACTGTATGATCTTACTTATATATTGGATCTTTAAAAAGACTCATGCTTATTGACACAAAGACCAGACGGTGGTTGGCAGAGGTGGGGCTTGGGGGGTGGTCAAAGCGGGTGAGGGAGGTCAAAATGTACAAACTTACAGTTATAAGATAAATAAGTTATGAGGATGTAATTTACATGGTTCAGTTCAGTTCAGTTCAGTCGCTCAGTCATGTCCGACTCTTTGCGACCCAATCAATCGCAGCACACCAGGCCTCCCTGTCCCTCACCAACTCCCGGAGTTCACTCAAACTCACGTCCGTCGAGTCGGTGGAGTTGGTGATGGACAGGGAGGCCTGGCGTGCTGCGGTTCATGGGGTCTCAAAGAGTCGGATACGATTGAGCGACGGAACTGAACTGAACTGAATGAGTTAATCATCTAATTTCAGAAGATATTAACAGAAAGAATCATATAGATGGCCAGTGAAGAGAAGGGAAGCGAAAATCATTCAGTCATGTCCCACTCTTTGTGACCCTATGGACTATACAGTCCAAGGAATTCTCCAGGCCAGAATACTGGAGTGGGTAGCCTTTCCCTTCTCCAGGGGATCTTCCTAACCCAGGGATCAAACCCAGGTCTCCTGCACTGGGCAGATTCTTTACCAGCTGAGCCACAAGGGAAGCCCAGATGGCCAATAGGTAAATGAAAAAATGCTTAACAGTAATAATCATCAGGGAAATGCAAATCAAATCTACAATGAGATATCAGTTCATGGCTATTATCATAAAGGCAAGAAATAACAAATGTTGGGGAGAATGTGGAGAAAAGACAAGCCCTGTCCCCTATTGGAGGGAATGTAAATGGGTGGAACCACTATGGAAAACAGTAAGAAGCTTCTTCAAACAATTAAAAATAGAACTACCATATGATCCAGCATTCCCCCATCCAGGTATTTATCCAAATAAAAGAAAAAGTTTAATTTGAAAAGATATGCGCACTCCAATGTTTGTCCCAGCATTATTCACAACATCCAAGATACAGAAAAACCCAAGTGTCCATCAATCGATAAATGGATGAAGAAACTGTAGTATACAAAATGTTTTTGGTGGTTAAAAAAAATTTTTTTCACTGCAGATGGTAACTGAAGCCATGAAACTAAAAGACGCTGACTCCTTGGAAGGAAAATTACGATCAATCTAGACAGCATATTAAAAACCAGAGACATTACTTTGCCAACTAAGGTCCGTCTAGTCAAGGCTATGGTTTTTCAAGTGGTCATGTATGGATGTGAGAGTTGGACTATAAAGAAAGCTGAGCACTGATGAATTGATGCTTTTGAACTGTGCTATTGGAGAAGACTCTTGAGAGTCCCTTGGACTGCAAGGAGATCCAACCAATCCATCCCAAAGGAGATCAGTCCTGGGTGTTCATTGGAAGGACTGATGTTGAAGCTGAAACTCCAATATTTTGGCCACCTCATGTGAAGAGCTGACTCATTGGAAAAGACGTCATGTGGTCTGGTATTCCCATCTCTTTCAGAATTTTTCAGGTTATTATGATCCACACAGTCGAAGCTTTTGGCATAGTCAATAAAGCAAAAATAGATTGTTTTCTGTTATTCTCTTGCCTTTTCTATGATCGAACAGATGTTGGCAATTTGATCTCTGGTTCCTCTGCCTTCTCTAATTTTCAACTTGAACATCTGGAAGTTCACAGTTCACGTATTGCTGAAGCCTGGCTTCGAGTATTTTGAGCAATACTTTACTATCGTGTGAGATGAGTGCAATTGCGTGGTAATTTGAGGATTCTTTGGCATTGCCTTTCTTTGGAACTGGAATGAAAACTGACCTTTTCCAGTCCTGTGGCCACTGTTGAGTTTTCCAAATTTGCTGGCATATGAGTGCAGCAGTTTCAGAGCATCATCTTTCAGGATTTGGAATAGCTCAACTAGAATTCCATCACCTCCACTAGCTTTGTTTGTAATGATGCTTTCTAAGGCCCACTTGACTTCACATTCCAGGATGCCTGGCTCTAGGTGAGTCATCACACCATCGTGATTATCTGCATCGTGAAGATCTTTTATGTACAGTCCTTCTGTGTATTCTTGTCACCTCTTCTTAACATCTTCTGCTTCTGTTAGGTCTATACCACGTCTGTCCTTTATTGAGCTCATCTTTGCATGAAATATTTCCTTGGTATCTCTAATTTTCTTGAAGAGATCTCTAGTCTTTCCTGTTGTATTGCTTCCCTCTATTTCTTTACATTGATTAACTCATTAATTTGCACCTTCTTCTTTCTTAATGTAAGAATTCATAGTTTAAATTCCTCTCTAGGTATCTCTTTAGTGGAATGACTCAAATACTGATATCTTAATATTTTTGTAATTGTCTAGTTCTAAATATTGTCTAGTTTCCATTGGGCTTCCTTCTCTGACTCATAATTTATCGAATAGTGTGTTCTAAAATGTCTTAAAGTATAGGATTTTTCTGGCTATCTCTTTGTTATTGATTTCTAACTTAATTGCATTACGTTTAGAAAAAATGATGTTTGTCTTACCAGTCCCTTGAAATTTGTTCAGACTTGCTTCAAGGTCAAGGACATGGTCAGTTTCATAAGCATTCCTTTGTGTGTGGTGCAAAAGAATCTGTATTCCACAATTGTACTGTATTTGTTCATTAAACCCGCTTGTAGGTAACTTCTTCAAAGCTTCTGTATCTTTACTGGTTTTTGTGTACCCTTAATTTATCAGTTCCTGAGAGAGGTGTCTGTAGATCTCCCACTGTCATGGTCAATTTGTTAGTTTCCCCTTGCAACAGGCTAACATTTTCAGTACCTATTTGAGGACTTTTATGAGATGCAAACAATTTTAGAATTATCATAGTTTCCTAGTGAGTTGCAACTTTTATCAGAATTGTTGTGGAGTATTTTTTAACACCAGCCACTAATTCTCCGAGTTCCAGACACCAACTGGTTGGTCAACAAGTCAGTTCGATTTTGATACTAAGCACAAGCGTCCCTGACTGCCCTCTTTCACCTTCAGATGCTGTTCACCACTTGCAAGTCCCAGGCCACGTGTATTTCTGTCAATGGGCTAAAAATCACAGGTTCCCACAACCCCTCTGATGGTTCAATAATTTGCTAGAGAAGCTCACAGAACTCAGGAAAGCACTTGGATTATGTTTAGTGATTTATTGTAATGGATACAACTCAGGAACCGCTAAGTGGAAGAGATGCATAGAGCAAGGCGTGGCGGCAGAGGAGGCAAGGAGCTTCCCTGTCCTCTTCAGGCAGCCACTCTCCGGATACCTTGGTATGTTCACCACCCAGGAAGTTCAAGTCTCCTCCTGAACAGTTTTTATAGAGCTTAATCTTCAGCAACCTCTCCCATGTTCTCTTCTTAGAGATCTGTAGCCTGAAATTTCCAACCCTCTAATCATTGAGTCTTTCCGATGACCAGCCCCATCCTAAGGCTATCTTAGGGTCTAAGTCACCCCATTAGCACAAACTCAGGTTGATCAAAGGGGTTCCTTAAAAATAGCAAAGACAAGCGTATCACTCAGGAAATTCTGAGGATTTTAGGTGCTCTGGCCCAGAACCTGGAAATTCTTGGGTTAGAAGTCATGGGTAAAAGTGAACCCTCGCTCTAATGACCGAACTGACGAGAGAGGGGGAAACCTCAGAGGAAAAAGAGATGGTCCAGTGGAGACAGAGGAGGGAGGGGGAAGAGAAGAGATGGGTTGAGACACTTAGAGACACACAAGGTCTGCCACCTCTTGTGAATCCCTTGACTAATGACCGACCTAGACAGAGAGAGGAAAACTCAGGGGGGAAAATAGGAGGACCGGTGGAGACAGAGGAAGGAGAGAGAAGAGAAGAAACATATTGATACACTTGTAGAGACTCGTCGGGTCAACACCTCACATGTATTCCTTCACTAATGACCGATCGAACGAGANCCACCTCTTGTGAATCCCTTGACTAATGACCGACCTAGACAGAGAGAGGAAAACTCAGGGGGGAAAATAGGAGGACCGGTGGAGACAGAGGAAGGAGAGAGAAGAGAAGAAACATATTGATACACTTGTAGAGACTCGTCGGGTCAACACCTCACGTGTATTCCTTCACTAATGACCGATCGAACGAGAGAGGAGAAAACTAAGGTGGAGTAAAGTAAGCCCAGTGGAGATTGAGGGAGGAGGGAGAAGAGAAGAGGTACATTGAGACACTAGGAGAGACCCACAGGGAGTGACACCTCTTTGAAAAGTAGAAATTGGAGCTACAAAATAGTTGCCACGACATATCTTCCTCTTCAGAACTCTGATGACATTTTTATTCTGACTTTTGGTCTTCGTCCTCCGAATTCAGGTTTAGGACTCTTGTGGTCTCTTGAGGACTGAGGTCCCTCGTAATTAACTGTCCTCGAGTAGTTTGCGAAGGTATGGATGTGACTTTGGTTCGTGATGTGTTCCTGTTTGTGCAAGGTCTCGTTCTGTATAGTGCGTTTAAGAGGTCGTTGTGTCCTTGTGTCGGGACTCGAAGTTATATGTCCGACGCGTTTCAATGAGGTTTTGGTAACTGTAGAGTATTGAGTAATGACCTGTGAAGTAACGTGAGGTCTCTCTTCTTTACGTCGAGGTGAGTCGTCTTGAGGCTGTGTTCTAAGGGATTTGTTCTTTGGAGCTGTTCGGTGGGTATGCTGGGGTGAGTGTCACTCCTTTGAGGTGTTATTTCTCTTGAGGTGTTTGACGGTCTTATATCTTTCCGGTGGGGTTTGAGTCGTTATATTTGTTCTACTTCTCTGTCTCCTTATGGGTCGTCCATTTGCTTATCCTATTTACGGGTGGTTTGGTTTGTTTTCTCCTTCTATATCCCTTAGATGGACTATTTCTTAAGGTTTATTACTATCACTTTTACTAGGTTTTAGAACTTTAGTTTTTCCTTAGTGTCTATTTATCGGACTTCTGTTCCTAACTCTTCTACGTTCTTTCCGAATTGTTCCTGGATCTTCTTTATTTTTTCTCAGTTATATATTGTGTTATTTACTCTAGTTTTTGTCAGACCTCCGTTGTTTATCATCTTATTACCTCCGTCTTCTATTCTAATCACTTCATCTTCTATCTTACCATCTTTATTTACTTAGTCTCTCCTTTTTTCTTTTTGCTTAATTTTCTTTACTCCTGTTAGAGTCTCTGGAGGTCCTATCACAATTTCCGGGGTTGTAAGCTTAGTATTCTCAGGGTCTTCTTCTGTTTTTCTTTCTGATACTCTTTTGTGAACTCCTGTATTATTAACTTTTGAAGGGATTTTACCCCGTCCTTTATTAGTGGGTTCAGGTTCTTTGGGTCTCTCAGGGTTTGTCCTATTTGGGTTCCACTTTGTGGGGTTCTGTGTGTAATTAGTTTAATTGTTTCTAGTTTGTGTTTCTTGTTTATAATTTTCGTCGTTCCCTTTTTGTTGTTTATTGTGTGTTCCCCTAAGGGTATTCCTATTGTCGACTAGATCGTTATCTTTGAGAAGTCCGGTCCTCCCTTACCGTTCTGTATGAATTTCACTACTTTCTTTTATTGGATGTCGGGTCTAATGACATGGGTCGTTCCTAGAGTAAGTTGATACTTCCTCTTTTGTTTTCGAAATGTCTGTTCGTTTTCGACTCTCTTAAGTCGTGGTGGTTTGGTCGAGAGGTTGTTTACGATTTCCTAGAAGAGATCTGTCCTTTGTGTTTTTCCCACATATTAATGGAATTTGCATTTACCCAACTTACGGGGTTGGTTTTCTGTTTCTGACCGACTTACCTATGTTTTTGTTCTGGGAATATATACAACAGATGTTCTCTGAGTGAGTTTTGTCCCCTGTGTATGTCTGACTTTGACTTCCCGACCTTTTTCTATAAGGTGTGTTTGTCTCTAGTTTTCTTTCGTCCTCATCGGTATGAGTATAGTCTATTTTATCTGAAATTTTGTTTCCGACACTTTTCGTTGTTTCTTCCTGTGATGTATTACTAGTTTCCTAGTTAGGTTCTTCTTCTATATGGTTAATATTTATATAAACGTGGGTTGTGACCTCGTGACGTTATGCATTCTGTTTACGATTGTTCATACTTTCCCCTTTACTTGTTATTGTGTTATTATCACCCTCTGAAATTATGGGGCGAGTGTGGCTACCTATCTAGTTGATTTGTCTTTTAATTGTTCTTTTGTGTTTAAAATTTACGATGTTATCCGGTCAATCTCGATTAACTATAGATATCCTGTAAAGTGGGGTTTTGTTACTTAAAACGGAAAAAGAGTTCACGTGTGCCTTGAAAGAGGTCCTATCTAGTGTAGGACCCGGTATTTAGATCGGAACCATTTAAGTTTTGTTAACTTTAGTAAGGTTCGTAGAAAAGACAGGTGGTACGTCATTCTAATCTAGAGTTAATGTCCTCTTTTTGATAATTTTTAAGGTTGTAACCTCCGACTTGTTGTGCGACGACTTATTGGTTGTTTAGTGTCTTCTTTATTTTCTTATTTAGTTTTATACGTATCTTTGCTCACTTTTACTTTTGTGTTGTTGGGTTTTGGACACTCTGTGACATTTTCGTCACGATTCCCCTTCCAAGTATCGTTATCTCCGTATGGAGTTCTTTGTTCTTTTTTCAGTTTATTTATTGGATTGAGATGTGGATTTCGTTGATCTTTTCCTTCTTTACCTCCTGGGGTCCAATCATCTTCCTTTCTTTAGACATTTTAAGTCCGTCTTTATTTACGTTTTCTTTGTTTTCTCTGGTGTCGTTTTTAGTTGTTTCGGTTTTCGACCAAGAAACTGTCCTATTTATTTTACCTGTTTGGTAATCGGTCTGAGTAGTTCTTTGTTTCCCTCTTTTTAGTTTAGTTATTTTAATCTTTACTTTTACCTCTCTAGTGTTGTCTGCTGTGTCTTTATGTTTCCTAGTATTCTGTGATGATAGTCGTGGATATACGGTTATTTTCCCTGTTGAACCTTCTTTACCTGTTTAAGAATCTTTTCATGTTGAAAGGTTTTGACTTGGTCCTTCTTTATCTTTTAGAATTGTCTGGGTAGTGTTCGTGCCTTTAACTTTGACATTAGTCTTTAGAGGGTCGTTTGTTTTCGGGTCCAGGTCTGCCGAAGTGTCGACTTAAGATGGTTTTTAAAGCTCTTCTCGATTGTGGATAGGATGAGTTTGAGAAGGTCTTTTAACGTCTCCTTCCATTTGAAGGTTTGAGTAAGATACTCCGAGGTGGTAGTGGGGTTATGGTTTTGGACTGTTTCTACGGTGTTTTTTCTTTTGATGTCCGGTTATAGTGACTACTTGTATCTGCGTTTTTAGGAATTGTTTTAAGATCGTTAGTCTTAGGTTGTTGTGTAATTTTTCTAGTATGTAGTACTGGTTCACCCGAAATAGGGTCCCTACGTTTCTAAGAAGTTGTAGACGTTTAGTTAGTTACATTATGTGGTGTAATTGTTTAACTTTTTATTTTAGCATACTAATAGAGTTATCTACGTCTCTTTCGGAAACTGTTTTAAGTTGTAGGTAAATACTATTTTCGAGGGGTCTTTCGTCCTGATCTTCCTTGTATGGAGTTGTATTATTTTCGATATATACTGTTTGGTGTCGTTTGCAATAGGAGTTACTACTTTTTAACTTTCGTAAAGGGGATTTCAGTCCTTGTTCTGTTCCCACGGGTGAAAGTAGTGATGATAAGTTGTATCAAAACCTTCAAAACCGGTGTCGTTAGTCTCGTCTTTTTCTTTATTTTCCTTAGGTTTAACCTTTTCTTCTTCATTTTGAGAGTGACAAACGTCTACTGTACTAGGAGATGTATCTTTTCAGATTTCTGAGGTGGTCCTTGAATCATCTCGATTAGTTACTTATATCATTTCAACGTCCTATATTTTAGTTGTGTGTCTTTAGGGAACGTAAGGATATGTGATCATTACTCCTTTATCTTTCTCTTCAATTCCTTTGTTAAGGTAAGTGGTAACGTCGCTTTTCTTATTTTATGAATCCTTATATAGATGGATTTCTTTGATTTCTGGATATATATCTTTTGATATTTTGTGACCACTTTCTTTAGTTTCTCCTGTGATTATCTACCTCTTTATATGGTGCAAGTACCTAGTCTTCTTAGTTATATCACTTTTACTCATATGATGGGTTTCGTTAGATGTCTAAGTTACGTTAGGGATAGTTCGATGGTCGCCATTAAAAGAGCCTCGATCTTGTTTATTAAAGTGTTAAACATACCTTTATGTTTTTTGGAGCTTATCGGTTTCGTTAGAACTCTTTCTTCTTACCTTGACCTCCTTAGTTGGACGGACTGAAGTCCGAGATGATGTTTCGGTGTCAGTAGTTCTGTCATACCATGACCGTGTTTCTGTCTTTATATCCAGTCAAGTCAAGTCAAGTCAAGTTAAGTCACCGAGTCAGTACAGGCTGAGAAGCGCTGGGGTTCTTATCGTCGTGCGGACCGGAGGGAGAGGTAGTGGTTGAGTGCCTCAAGTGAGTCTGAGTACAGGTAACTCAGTCACTACGGTAGGTCGGTAGAGTAGGAGACGGTAGGGGAAGGGGACTGGGCTTAGAGAGGATCGTAGTCTCAGAAAATTTTACTCAGGTGAGAAGCGTACTCCACCGGTTTCATGCCCTCAAAGTCGAAGTCGTAGTAAGGGAGGTTTCTTTAGGGTCCCGACTAGAAGTCTTACATGACCGACCTAGAGGAACGTCAGGTTCCCTGAGAGTTCTCGGAAGAGGTTGTGGTGTCAAGTTTTCGTAGTAAAGAAACCGCGAGTCGACAGAAGTATCAGGTTATGAGTGTAGGTATGTACCGGTGACCTTTTTGCCATCGGAACTGATCTGCCTGGAATCAACCGTTTCATTACATAGACGAAGACTTATACGAGAGATCCAACCAGTAGTGAAAGGAAAGTTCCTCATTCGCAGAAAATTAAAGTACCGACGCCAGTGGTAGACGTCATTAAAACCTCGGGGGTTTTTATTTCAGGCTGTGACAAAGGTGACAAAGGGGTAGATAAACGGTACTTCACTACCCTGGTCTACGGTACTGGAAGCAAAAAGCTTACAACTCGAAATTCGGGTGAAAAAGTGAGAGGAGAAAGTGAAAGTAGTTCTCCGAAAAATCAAGGAGAAGTGAAAGACGGTATTTCCACTACAGTAGACGTATAGACTCTAATAACTATAAAGAGGGCTGGTAGAACTAAGGTCGAACACGAAGAAAGTCGGGTCGTAAAAGTACTACATGAGACGTATATTCAATTTATTCGTCCCACTGTTATATGTCGGAACTACCTGAGGAAAAGGATAAACCTTGGTCAGACACCAAGGTACAGGTAAAGATTGACAAGGAAGGACTGGAAGTATGTCTAAAGAGTTCTCCGTCCGGTCCACCAGACCATAAGGGTAGAGAAAGTCTTAAAAGGTGTCAAATAACACTAGGTGTGTCGGTTTGCGAAACCGTATCAGTTATTTCGACTTTATCTACAAAAAGACCTTGAGAGAACGAAAAAGCTCCTAGGTCGTCTACAACCGTTAAACTAGAGACCAAAGAGACGGAAAAGATTTTGGTCGAACTTGTGTTACCTTGTGTTATCTTTCGGGTCTCCATTTAGGTGCGTGGACACCTGTGGAATAGGAACTGTTTCCTCCGTTCTTATATGTTACCTAATTTCTGTTAGAGAAATTGTTCACCACGACCCTTTTGTTACGTCCCTTACGTTTGTTATTTTCTTACGTTGATCTTGTGATTGTGGTATGTGTTTTTACTTGAGTTTTACCTAATTTCTAGATTTACATTCTGGTCTTTGATATTTTGAGGATCTCCTCTTGTCCGTTTTGTGAGAGGTTGTATGTAGTGTCGTCCTAGGAGATACTGGGTGGAGGGTCTTATGACCTTTATTTTCATTTTTATTTGTGCACCCTGGATTAATTTTAATTTTCGAAGACCCGTTGTCTCCTTTAATATTCGTTCCACTTTTCTGTCGGAAGTCTTACCCTCTTTTATTATCGTTTGCTTCGTTGACTGTTTGTTGATTAGAGTTTTTATATGTTCGTTGAGGACGTCTAGTTCAGGTCTTTTTATTTGCTGGGTTAGTTTTATACCCGGTTTGATGATTTATCTGTAAAGAGGTTTCTTCTGTATGTCTACCGATTGTTTGTGTACTTTTCTACGAGTTGTAGTGAGTAATAGTCTCTATACGTTTAGTTTTGGTGTTACTCCATGGTAAAGTGCGGTCAGTCTTACCGACGCTAGGTTTTCAGATGTTCGTTATTTACGACCTCTCCCACACCTCCTTTCCCTTGTGAGAATGGGACAACCACCGTTACGTTTGATCATGTCGGTGATACCTCTTGTCACACCTCTGAGGAATCTTTTAACCTTTATCTTGACGGTATGCTGGGTCGTTAGGGTGACGACCCGTATGTGTGACTCCTTCGGTCTTAACTTTCTCTGTGCACATGGGGTTACAAGTAACGTCGTGACAAATATTCGGTCCTGTACCTTCGTTGGATCTACAGGTAATCGTCTACTTACCTATTCTTTCGTCGCCATGTATGTGTGTTACCTTATAATGAGTCGGTAATTTTTCTTATGTAAACTTAGTCAACATTACTCTACCTACTTTGACCTCGGATAATATGTCTCACTTCATTCGGTCTTTCTTTTTGTGGTTAGGTATGTGATTTCGTATATATATCTAAAGTCTTTCTACCATTGCTATTGGGACATACGCTCTGTCGTTTTCTCTGTGTTTACATGCCTTGTCAGAAAACCTGAGACACCCTCTCCCTCTCCCACCCTACTAAACCCTCTTACCGTAACTTTGTACAATTTATAGCATATACTGTGCTTAACGGTCAGGTCCAAGTTACGTACTATGACCTACGAACCCCAACCACGTGACTCTGCTGGGTCTCCCTGCCATGCCCGTCCCTCCACCCTCCCCCTAAGTCCTACCCCTTGTGCACATATGGGCACCACCTAAGTACAACTACATACTGTTTTGGTTATGTTATAACATTTCATTAATCGGAGGTTAATTTTATTTATTTAAATATAATTTTTTATTTAGTTCACCCTCCCATTTAACTTTTTATTTAGTCTGTATGCCCTAGAGTTTTTTATAGAAAAAGGTACGTAGGAAAAAATCCTTCGACGACTTCCTCAAAGGTGGTGTTCTTTACACATTTGGTTCTGTCCCGAAGGGTCCAATAAGTAACCATTTCTTAGGTGGATGGTTTCGTCCTCTGTACCCAAACCAGGGATCTAACCCTTCTAGGAGACCTCTTCCTTTACCTTCGGGGGGAGGTCATAAGAACGGACCCTTTAGAGTACCCGTCTCCTCGGACCTCCCAATTTCAGGTACCACAGCCTTTTCACAGTCTGTGTTAGATTAATAAGTTGTTATTGTTGTTTGGTTCTTTCTCCTGTACTCTATACCTTCTACCACGAGACTACGTCCTCTGTTATCTCCCTTTAGAAAGATCTTATTGTCGTTCTCCTCGAGGGTCCTGTAATTGACATGGGTCACATTTCTCATTGACCATCCGTCTTTTTGTCAGGGGTTTCTACAGATCCAGAATTAGGGTATTATACAGGAGTAAGGATTATGAACATTTATGTAATACGAAGTACCTCTGTCTCTTAATTTTAACGTCTATCTTAATTCCAACGATTAGTTAAATGGAATCTTATCTTTCTAATAAGACCTATAGATCCATTCGGGTTATATTAGTGTTTCAAAGACTACCTTCGCCCTTCCTCATCTCAGTCATAGTATCATTACATTACCCTCTCTCTGAGTTGGTCGGTAAAGGTTGGGACCTCTACTTCCCCTCGGTGTTCGGTTCCTTACGTCCGTCGGAGAACTTCGACCTTTTCTGATCTTCTGTCCAAGAGACACTCTCGGAGATCTTTTCTTGTGTCGGAACGACTGTGGAACTAAAATCGGGTCACTCTGGACAAAGTCTGAAGACTGGAGGTCTTGATATCCTATTATGTAAACACAACACAATTCGGTGACTTAAAGACCGGTACACAATGTCGTCGGTGTCTTTGAGTATGTCGTTGGTTAAGTTCAAGTTCGGACCGTACATCTCACTTGACAACAGGGGTAATAGGATGTATAGAATTCCGTTGAAGACCCCCAACACCGGATCGACTCATTCTCTTTGTCGTCTCTTTATTCTTTGATTCTCTGGTACCTCGATCCCTGTGTGACTCCTGGGTGGACCAGCGACGCCCCCTGGGGTATCGCGTCCAGTAACTGCTTTACGAGCGTCAAGAACGACCAGTGTGACATCGAGTAGTGGACCGGGTGGTCGAAGAGGCGGAGGACCTGCTAAAACGACCCTCCCTCACCGAACATGAACAATAGCACGAACAACAACTGGAACATAGGTAGAAAGGGTTGGTGCAGTGTGTCGGCGAGAAAGAAATGGTACCGGGACAACCGGTGACGTAAGTACTATGACCTAGGTGGTCGAGGACTCTAAGGCGGACACCTAAGTCCTACTCCTTGTACTAACCAGGACCCGGGCGGGGGTCGGATCGTAGGTGGTGTAGGTGTTCCCCTACTCGTCTACTCAGTCGCAGTCTCGATACATCGAAACCTATTCTGGGAACACCAGAGACCAGGGACCAAAAGAATAGACTTTATTCCTCCTCATTTTAGGATAATAAACGACACTAAAAAAAGAAACTTTATCTCTTCGACCGGAACATGTGGGACACTGTGAAGTCACCGGGAGAACTAACACGTTATACCCGGGACTCGTGTGGGTGAAGGGATCCCCTTATCTCACACTTAAAAAAACACTAGGACGGTTCCGAGGTGAAGGGACTGTGTGTGTTTCGACTAATGACGTCTTTTCAACTTACCCAAACGTCTTCCCCTAAGGTAGAAAGACCCTTGTTTCCCTGGTTTTGGGGTGTCGACAAGGGTCTCCTCACTGTGGTCCCTCCAGTTCCTTCCCATATAACTGTGTCGGGACCAGTTACGACTCCCCGACCTAACACGTTGTCTAAAGGTCCTCACTTTGACGGAACTTCTTTCCCGAAACCCCGGTTATGTCCCCTGTCCTACTACACCTCGTTTTCGACCACGGGTGTGTCTCTAGAGAGAACTCCAGTGGTCGAATATAGTACCTTCCACCCATACTACTGACTTTTGACCCGAACGTAATTTTCCCACCCGGGGTCCCTTGTAGTCTCTCCTCTGAGTACAGGGAGTCTCTCGGAGACACCGGAACGGTACTAGTCCTTGGGGTTCCAGAGAGGGTCATCCCCTTCGTAGGGTAATGTGCCCCGTCCTGGGTATAACGTGACACTACGGTGTACTGTCGTTGTTCGTTACCAATCTCCCAGGCTAGTCTCACTTCCAGGAGAAGACGAACCGAAAGATTTCTCCTGACTTGGGGAGACGGGACTCTTGTTGAGACTCCAAATCTTTAGTTCCTTAAGTCTAAAGGAGGATCATCCCGTCCTCCACGAATTGCCTAAGTCACTCCATTTATCTTCTACTACGACACAAACTCGGGGCTCAGATAACTTTCCCAGTCGCACCCCTGACCCAGTCCCCTCGAGACCTCTGAGTAGGTGGAAGTCGGGGAGCTGTCCGTCCATCCTCCGACCCTGACCCCTCTCCGTTCGTTCCACGGACCCCGTGTCTTAAAGTCCTCCAAGGTCGAGGTCTCCACGTTCAAGTCTCAGTTGTGGGTTGTCACTCCCGAAGGAGTATGAGGTGTGTGACTCCCGGTGGGATCACTCTCACTCGTGTCCGAGTCTCCGTCTTCGTTACCCACGACTAACACCAAGGTAGTGACGTACCAGAAGTGTACAGTGAATTGAATCGACTCGGTTACGACCCTTAGGTGTTTCTGTTCGATTCTACCTAAGTACTTGTGTGTAGTTCAATCCTTAAATTCCGAGCAAAATTTCCTTAATAAAAACAAAAATTTCAATCAGCACTGTCTGATAAAAGGACCCGAGGTTTAGTGACACCTACCACTGACGTCGGTACTTTAATTTTCTGTCAACGAGAAACCTTCTTTTCGATACTACTTGGATCTGTCGTATAATTTTTCGTCTCTGTAATGAAATGACTGTTTCTAGGTGCATCAGGACATACCTACACTCTCGACCTGTTATTCTTTCCG
>SJYO01038983.1:28985350-29001338 GCA_006410555.1 Capra ibex
TTTTTTTTTTCTTTGGACGTTTCCATTTTCATTCAAAGTC
Source organism: Capra ibex (assembly GCA_006410555.1). Lineage (NCBI taxonomy): Eukaryota > Metazoa > Chordata > Mammalia > Artiodactyla > Bovidae > Capra > Capra ibex. Next base: position 28,985,391 of record SJYO01038983.1, read on the forward strand.
CCATTTTTGTCTTGTACATAGTTTAAAGTTACGAAGGACTTGAGGTTTACTTTTATTTCATTCTGTAATCAAAATCCGTATTAAGGTGATCCTGAGTCTCTTGTCATTTCCGATTCCGTCGACATCTTTTTCGACTTATATTTACGGTTTATGTCATTCAGGGTATGTATGATTGGGCCAGTCAAGACTCTCGTGCAAGAATTCAGGTCAAACAAACATTCAAGTTGTTTCAATCGAACCCATGGGTTCATTGTGTTAGTTGACATGTCATGACATGACATTTTCTAAATATTATCAAAAGTATGTTTTTTATGATTTTTTGTTTTTGTTTCTTATGTTTACATTTCTTATGTAAAAAAAAAGAAATGAAGTTGAATTTAGGAAATAATACTGTGAGTTTCTATGAATAACTTTCACTTTCGTAATCGACAAGTCAACACAGACTAAGAAACACTGGAGTACCTGATGTCGCACGGTCCGAAAAGACAGGTACCTTAAGAGGTCCCTTCTTATGACCTCATCCAACGGTGAGGGAAGAGTTCCCTCTAAAGGATTGGGTCCCTAACATGGGGTCACAAGACTTAACTTGCGTCTAAGAAATGGTAGACTCGGTAGAAAAATGATCCCAAGAGTATGTAATTTTTTTTCTTCTAAAGGAGTAACTAAAAACCGACGTGACCCAGAAGTAACGAGACAAGTCTGAAAGAACTCAACGTCCTTCACCCCCGAGGAGAGACAGCACCTCGTATCCGAGATTCGAACCCGAGTCATCAAAACCCGAGTCGTCAACACCGTGTGACCAACGAGGACCTGGTCCCTAGCTTGGACACAGGGGACGTACCCGTCCACATAAGAAATGACGACCTTGGTGGTCCCTACAGGGAGAGTATATAAAAATTAGAATGTCATATCATGAAACTTTTCATGTCATCACTTCTTGTTGTCGACCGCAGGTCCCCAACCACAGTGCACTTGTTCGTTCTTCTCAATGACTGACCTCCTCCCTCTCCTCCACCCTCTACCACCTTGACTTCCTAGTAGTCGTTATCCTCAACCTCCCGTTCGAAGTTACAGTGAGGAAGGACTGAAACGACCTTGTGTTCAAGTGTAGAAACTTTCAAGTTTTGAACTTACAAATATATAACCCCCGATTGACACATGTTGTCTTAGGGACTTTTTCTGTGTATAACTGTAGTGGTCCGTGAAGACCTTCACCCACTTTCTCTCTCTCGACTCCGAGGAGGGAGTGGCGTTACTTTTAGTCTTCTAAACCCCAGACATTTGTCTTCGTGTACACTCCCACACCCATAGTATGGAGGTTTTTCCCTAACTCCCCGGTATGTATACGCTTTTCCTCGGAGAACCGGAAGGACAGGGGAGAGGAGGGTCATAAAATGGGAGACGTATTCTCAGTCCTTTTAAGAAGACCCCTTAGCCTGACCGGGTTCACCTTTGTTACTTTCCACGGTTATACTCCCAAGAGTCAGATGAGGATATGTCTGATAATTTAGTTCACCCTCCCTGAGAGGATACTACCACCTCCTTATCCTGCCCTCTGGTGAAAACGGGGATGTTTAAGTAGTTATCTTATAAAGTTGCGACTCATTTAAGGTCTCTTGTTGAAGACTTACGGCCCTCTCCTGTAGTCCGTGGGTCTTTTCGTCGGGTAACAGAAACTTTCCTCCATCCTTTTTTTATATATATAATTTTTTTCTCTGTTTTACCATCCCTGTCTCGAAGCAGGGCCCTTCCCTCAGAATTTTTCTCTCTTCAAAGGTTTGTGGTCCTTTGTGAGAGTGACGACTCAGACACCGCTCGGAACCTTCGTGTCTTCCATTGTATTGTCCCTCCTTTTTATTTATTAATTTTGGATGTCTAATACTCGGGTTGTCATTGGGGGATCGTCTCTTCGTCGCGTCTGCGGACGTGGACGGTGATCGTTCACCCCCGACCCGTCCCTCCGTCCCCGACCCGTCCCTCCGCGCCCGACGTAACTAATCTCATTCCTGGCCCGGACTTACGGGGTTCCCTTTAGACTCGCTTGATTGAACCCGATCGTTTGGTCCGACACCCTATCGATGGTGCGTGTTTCGGGATTGGATTCTGTGAAGGTCCGGGCGCGTGTCTTGTTTCCTGACTTGTCTTGATCGGCCGATGTCTGGTAGGGGGAGGCCACTGTCCGTCGGTCTCGGTCTCCCCCGTTAGCGTCGGGGTCTCTCTGTAATAGATGGTTTGACGTTCGTCCGAAGTAACGATTGATTCTGAAGAACCCCAAGACCTGTCAGTTGTAGGCGGACAGGTCTTCTCTACCACACGGCCAACATGTGGGTCTTTTGACTCGCCGTCCCTACCCCTCCGTTATTCAGTCACTGGCGTCAGAGGTTTGTGGAGTAGTGGACTCGACCCTTCCCGTGTCTTGCGTCCGGGTTGGTTCAGACGCGGAGACTCCTGATGGACTCACTGACTTGGACTCGCCGAATCTGGACCTACCACGTACGTCTGGTCCCGACCGGAGCCTGCCAAGGGTCGCCTCGTTGGATCTCGGACTCGTCACACCCGTCCCTCCCATGTGCGCGGCACTCACCCCCGTCCGGGTCACACCGACTCTGTGACGTTCGTGTGCGGTCACAATAAACAAACGTCACAGGGAGGGAGGTTGTCACGCTGACTTGTTTACTCGGATTTTTTTTCACAGGTGGTGACGGGGAAAACACAGTCCCGTCTTTAGTCTGTGACTTCTCTGGTCGTTTGTCTTCTTCGATTTTGTCTTCCTTAGCGGAACGTTCACTGTCCACGTTATCTAATTTTGGGACAGCAATCATGACAGATGTATTCTTCCCCGGATATCTAGAACTCTTTATATTCGGCCTGGTTCCTTGATAGGCTTTTACTTGACTGGGGTGTTATGGGTGTTGTTGTGGTCTCTTTCAGGATCTATATAAAAATGATAAAAATTCTAGTAAGAAAAAAAATTTAATTTCTTTTAATTCAGGAGATAATGAGGAAATTAAAAGTGAAAATATTGGATGATAATGAAACGTTTTTTATTTTCTTTGGGATAAAAATTTTCGTTTGAAGTATATATATATATATAAAATATTAAAAACAGTGAAAAAAAAGAAAAGAAATTATAACATAAAAACTTTAAGGTTGGAGATGAGATCTAAAAATTAGAAACGAAAAACCATAAACAATAGTTAAAACATGGAAATTCTTGGGTTAGAAGTCATGGGTAAAAGTGAACCCTCGCTCTGATGACCGAACTGACGAGAGAGGGGGAAACCTCAGAGGAAAAAGAGATGGTCCAGTGGAGACAGAGGAGGGAGGGGGAAGAGAAGAGATGGGTTGAGACACTTAGAGACACATAAGGTCTGCCACCTCTTGTGAATCCCTTGACTAATGACCGACCTAGACAGAGAGAGGAAAACTCAGGGGGGAAGATAGGAGGACCGGTGGAGACAGAGGAAGGAGAGAGAAGAGAAGAAACATATTGAGACACTTGTAGAGACTCGTCGGGTCAACACCTCACGTGTATTCCTTCACTAATGACCGATCGAACGAGAGAGGAGAAAACTAAGGTGGAGTAGAGTAAGCCCAGTGGAGATTGAGGGAAGAGGGAGAAGAGAAGAGGTACATTGAGACACTAGGAGAGACCCACAGGGAGTGACACCTCTTTGAAAAGTAGAAATTGGAGCTACAAAATAGTTACCACGACATATCTTCCTCTTCAGAACTCTGATGACATTTTTATTCTGACTTTTGGTCTTCGTCCTCCGAATTCAGGTTTAGGACTCTTGTGGTCTCTTGAGGACTGAGGTCCCTCGTGATTAACTGTCCTCGAGTAGTTTGCGAAGGTATGGATGTGACTTTGGTTCGTGGTGTGTTCCTGTTTGTGCAAGGTCTCGTTCTGTATAGTACGTTTAAGAGGTCGTTGTATCCTTGTGTCGGGACTCGAAGTTATATGTCCGACGCGTTTCAATGAGGTTTTGGTAACTGTAGAGTATTGAGTAATGACCTGTGAAGTAACGTGAGGTCTCTCTTCTTTACGTCGAGGTGGGTCGTCTTGAGACTGTGTTCTAAGGGATTTGTTCTTTGGAGCTGTTCGGTGGGTATGTTGGGGTGAGTGTCACTCCTTTGAGGTGTTATTTCTCTTGAGGTGTTTGACGGTCTTATATCTTTCCGGTGGGGTTTGAGTCGTTATATTTGTTCTACTTCTCTGTCTCCTTATGGGTCGTCCATTTGCTTATCCTATTTACGGGTGGTTTGGTTTGTTTTCTCCTTCTATATCCCTTAGATGGACTATTTCTTAAGGTTTATTACTATCACTTTTACTAGGTTTTAGAACTTTAGTTTTTCCTTAGTGTCTATTTATCGGACTTCTGTTCCTAACTCTTCTACGTTCTTTCCGAATTGTTCCTGGATCTTCTTTATTTTTTCTCAGTTATATATTGTGTTATTTACTCTAGTTTTTGTGAGACCTCCGTTGTTTATCATCTTATAGCCGCCGTCTTCTATTCTAATCACTTCATCTTCTATCTTACCATCTTTATTTACTTAGTCTCTCCTTTTTTCTTTTTGCTTAATTTTCTTTACTCCTGTTAGAGTCTCTGGAGGTCCTGTCACAATTTCCGGGGTTGTAAGCTTAGTATTCTCAGGGCCTTCTTCTGTTTTTCTTTCTGGTACTCTTTTGTGAACTCCTGTATTATTAACTTTTGAAGGGATTTTACCCCGTCCTTTATTAGTGGGTTCAGGTTCTTTGGGTCTCTCAGGGTTTGTCCTATTTGGGTTCCACTTTGTGGGGTTCTGTGTGTAATTAGTTTAATTGTTTCTAGTTTGTGTTTCTTGTTTATAATTTTCGTCGTTCCCTTTTTGTTGTTTATTGTGTGTTCCCCTAAGGGTATTCCTATTGTCGACTAGATCGTTATCTTTGAGAAGTCCGGTCCACCCTTACCGTTCTGTATGAATTTCACTACTTTCTTTTATTGGATGTCGGGTCTAATGACATGGGTCGTTCCTAGAGTAAGTTGATACTTCCTCTTTTGTTTTCGAAATGTCTGTTCGTTTTCGACTCTCTTAAGTCGTGGTGGTTTGGTCGAGAGGTTGTCTACGATTTCCTAGAAGAGATCTGTCCTTTGTGTTTTTCCCACATATTAATGGAATTTGCATTTACCCAACTTACGGGGTTGGTTTTCTGTTTCTGACAAACTTACCTATGTTTTTGTTCTGGGAATATATACAACAGATGTTCTCTGGGTGAGTTTTGTCCCCTGTGTATGTCTGACTTTGACTTCCCGACCTTTTTCTATAAGGTGTGTTTATCTCTAGTTTTCTTTCGTCCTCATCGGTATGAGTATAGTCTATTTTATCTGAAATTTTGTTTCCGACACTTTTCGTTGTTTCTTCCTGTGATGTATTACTAGTTTCCTAGTTAAGTTCTTCTTCTATATGGTTAATATTTATATAAACGTGGGTTGTAACCTCGTGACGTTATACATTCTGTTTACGATTGTTCATACTTTCCCCTTTACTTGTTATTGTGTTATTATCACCCTCTGAAATTATGGGGTGAGTGTGGCTACCTATCCAGTTGATTTGTCTTTTAATTGTTCTTTTGTGTTTAAAATTTGCTATGTTATCCGGTCAATCTCGATTAACTATAGATATCCTGTAAAGTGGGGTTTTGTTACTTAAAGCGGAAAAAGAGTTCGCGTGTGCCTTGAAAGAGGTCCTATCTAGTGTAGGACCCGGTATTTAGATCGGAACCATTTAAGTTTTGTTAACTTTAGTAAGGTTCGTAGAAAAGACAGGTGGTACGTCATTCTAATCTAGAGTTAATGTCCTCTTTTTGATAATTTTTAAGGTTGTAACCTCCGACTTGTTGTGCGACGACTTATTGGTTGTTTAGTGTCTTCTTTATTTTCTTATTTAGTTTTATACGTATCTTTGCTCACTTTTACTTTTGTGTTGTTGGGTTTTGGACACTCTGTGACATTTTCGTCACGATTCCCCTTCCAAGTATCGTTATCTCCGTATGGAGTTCTTTGTTCTTTTTTCAGTTTATTTATTGGATTGAGATGTGGATTTCGTTGATCTTTTCCTTCTTTACCTCCTGGGGTCCAATCATCTTCCTTTCTTTAGACATTTTAAGTCCGTCTTTATTTACGTTTTCTTTGTTTTCTCTGGTGTCGTTTTTAGTTGTTTCGGTTTTCGACCAAGAAACTGTCCTATTTATTTTACCTGTTTGGTAATCGGTCTGAGTAGTTCTTTGTTTCCCTCTTTTTAGTTTAGTTATTTTAATCTTTACTTTTACCTCTCTAGTGTTGTCTGACGGCCCTCGGTCACACTCCTTAGGGTGGGCACTGTTCCAGTACTCCTTCCTTCGACTGTATGCACTCCGCACGAGTCTGAAGTCCCTGGGGAGACCTTTAAGGATTAGTACATGAGGTTGTTTTTAGACGGCCGAAAACACGAGACGAAAAGGTGAGAAGACTGTAAAAGACCTTTTTCAGTTAAGTCCCGAAATCAGAAGACGTAAACTTTCTCACAAAGTTAGGTTTTTTGGGAGACTACCGAAAGATCGGACGGACGTCCTGAACATGTCGACGCGTACACTAACAAACTCCGGAGGACTGGCGTCCTCCGTGTCCTTCGAATTTTGTAGCATCCTTACATCCCCGAAGGCTTCTCAGTTTAGAAATCTTATCCTGACTAATTTTCAAAGTAAACAACTCAGTTACGAACGACGGTTTAAAAGAAAAAAAAAAAAAGTTTAAAAGTATAGGAAATAAAAATCTATATCAACCATATATCTTTACGTTCATCATCTAGACCATAATCGTTGTAATCTAGAAACTCAATTCATGGAAGAAACAATATAGGGTGACGTGGAAACAAGATATCTCTACATTGAATATTACGAAATTCCTCTACGTCTAATTTCTTTTTTGTGAAGTCCCCTCTGTTTTAATTGTAAGTAATTCCTTCTCTCGGTTTTTCACAATTGTTCGGAGAACCGGTCTTCTATTACATTTAGTGGACTCTGGAAAACATATGTTTTACTATATGCCTTTCTTAGACCCAACGCTTGCGATGTATTAAAACAATGGGTAACTAGAGGTATAAAATAGTTTTCATATTTTCCGGAAGACTTGTTATTTCCTCCCCTGGTCGAAGAGCCTGGTCAAAGAGCTTGATCAGAGAGCCGGACCAAAGAACCCTTAGACCGAGGGGGGCACAGAAAGAGAGAAAGAAGAGAAGAAAGGGAGAGAGACGAGAAATGAAATTAAAGTCCGACTTAGAGGTGGACCCCGCGCCTCCGAGCGGTCCAGATGAATGAACGGGACCGACAATTCTGGGCGCACTTTCCCTCGAATTCCGCTCCGTGGGAATCNAACCTCTTGGGGTCTCAATCATCTTCCTTTCTTTAGAATTTTTAATCCCGTCTTTATTTACGTTTTCTTTGTTTTCTCTGGTATCGTTTTTAGTTGTTTCGGTTTTCGACCAAGAAACTTTCCTATTAGATTAGAATATAATTATTTATTTGTTCAGAAAGGTGTGGTTGCGGCAGGTGGGAAGCTTAAGGGACCTAGGTGGCCCCGACCTGGGACCGTTGTCTGTTGTGTCTTTATGTTTCCTAGTATTCTCTTATGATAGTCGTGGATATACGGTTATTTTCCCTGTTGCACCTTCTTTACCTGTTTAAGAATCTTTTCATGTTGAAAGGTTTTGACTTGGTCCTTCTTTATCTTTTAGAATTGTCTGGGTAGTGTTCGTGCCTTTAACTTTGACATTAGTCTTTAGAAGGTCGTTTGTTTTCGGGTCCAGGTCTGCCGAAGTGTCGACTTAAGATGGTTTTTAAAGCTCTTCTCGATTGTGGATAGGATGAGTTTGAGAAGGTCTTTTAACGTCTCCTTCCATTTGAAGGTTTGAGTAAGATACTCCGAGGTAGTAGTGGGGTTATGGTTTTGGACTGTTTCTACGGTGTTTTTTCTTTTGATGTCCGGTTATAGTGACTACTTGTATCTGGTTTTTAGGAGTTGTTTTAAGATCGTTAGTCTTAGGTTGTTGTGTAATTTTTCTAGTATGTAGTACTGGTTCACCCGAAATAGGGTCCCTACGTTCATAAGAAGTTGTAGACGTTTAGTTAGTTACATTATGTGGTGTAATTGTTTAACTTTTTATTTTAGTATACCAATAGAGTTATCTACGTCTCTTTCGGAAACTGTTTTAAGTTGTAGGTAAATACTATTTTCGAGGGGTCTTTCGTCCTGATCTTCCTTGTATGGANTGTATTATTTTCGATATATACTGTTTGGGTGTCGTTTGTAATAGGAGTTACCACTTTTTAACTTTCGTAAAGGGGATTTCAGTCCTTGTTCTGTTCCCACAGGTGAAAGTGGCGATGATAAGTTGTATCAAGACCTTCAAAACCGGTGTCGTTAGTCTCGTCTTTTTCTTTATTTTCCTTAGGTTTAACCTTTTCTTCTTCATTTTGAGAGTGACAAACGTCTACTGTACTAGGAGATGTATCTTTTCGGATTTCTGAGGTGGTCCTTGAATCATCTCGATTAGTTACTTATATCATTTCAACGTCCTATATTTTAGTTGTGTGTCTTTAGGGAACGTAAGGATATGTGATCATTACTCCTTTATCTTTCTCTTCAATTCCTTTGTTAAGGTAAGTGGTAACGTCGTTTTTCTTATTTTATGAATCCTTATATAGATGGATTTCTTTGATTTCTGGATATATATCTTTTGATATTTTGTGACCACTTTCTTTAGATTCTCCTGTGATTATCTACCTCTTTATATGGTGCAAGTACCTAGTCTTCTTAGTTATATCACTTTTACTCATATGATGGGTTTCGTTAGATGTCTAAGTTACGTTAGGGATAGTTCGATGGTCGCCATAAAAAGTGTCTCGATCTTGTTTATTAAAGTGTTAAACATACCTTTATGTTTTTTGGAGTTTATCGGTTTCGTTAGAACTCTTTCTTCTTACCTTGACCTCCTTAGTTGGACGGACTGAAGTCCGAGATGATGTTTCGGTGTCAGTAGTTCTGTCATACCATGACCGTGTTTCTGTCTTTATATCCAGTCAAGTCAAGTCAAGTCAAGTTAAGTTAAGTCACCGAGTCAGCACAGACTGAGAAGTGCTGGGGTACTTATCATCGTGTGGTCCGGAGGGAGAGGTAGTGGTTGAGTGCCTCAAGTGAGTCTGAGTACAGGTAACTCAGTCACTACGGTAGGTCGGTAGAGTAGGAGACGGTAGGGGAAGGGGACTGGGCTTAGAGAGGGTCGTAGTCTCAGAAAATTTTACTCAGGTGAGAAGCGTACTCCACCGGTTTCATGCCCTCAAAGTCGAAGTCGTAGTAAGGGAGGTTTCTTTAGGGTCCCGACTAGAAGTCTTACATGACCGACCTAGAGGAACGTCAGGTTCCCTGAGAGTTCTCAGAAGAGGTTGTGGTGTCAAGTTTTCGTAGTAAAGAAACCGCGAGTCGACAGAAGTGTCAGGTTATGAGTGTAGGTATGTACCGGTGACCTTTTTGCTATCGGAACTGATCTACCTGGAATCAGCCGTTTCATTACAGAGACGAAGACTTATACGAGAGATCCAACCAGTAGTGAAAGGAAGGTTCCTCATTCGTAGAAAATTAAAGTACCGATGTCAGTGGTAGACGTCATTAAAACCTCGGGGTTTTTTATTTCAGGCTGTGACAAAGGTGACAAAGGGGTAGATAAACGGTACTTCACTACCCTGGTCTACGGTACTGGAAGCAAAAAGCTTACAACTCGAAATTCGGGTGAAAAAGTGAGAGGAGAAAGTGAAAGTAGTTCTCCGAAAAATCAAGGAGAAGTGAAAGACGGTATTTCCACTACAGTAGACGTATAGACTCTAATAACTATAAAGAGGGCTGGTAGAACTAAGGTCGAACACGAAGAAAGTCGGGTCGTAAAAGTACTACATGAGACGTATATTCAATTTATTCGTCCCACTGTTATATGTCGGAACTACCTGAGGAAAAGGATAAACCTTGGTCAGACACCAAGGTACAGGTAAAGATTGACAAGGAAGGACTGGAAGTATGTCTAAAGAGTTCTCCGTCCGGTCCACCAGACCATAAGGGTAGAGAAAGTCTTAAAAGGTGTCAAATAACACTAGGTGTGTCGGTTTGCGAAACCGTATCAGTTATTTCGGCTTTATCTACAAAAAGACCTTGAGAGAACGAAAAAGCTACTAGGTCGTCTACAACCGTTAAACTAGAGACCAAAGAGACGGAAAAGATTTTGGTCGAACTTGTGTTACCTTGTGTCACCTTTCGGGTCTCCATTTAGGTGTGTGGACACCTGTGGAATAGAAACTGTTTCCTCCGTTCTTATATGTTACCTAATTTCTGTTAGAGAAATTGTTCACCACGACCCTTTTGTTACGTTCCTTACGTTTGTTCTTTTCTTACGTTGATCTTGTGATTGTGGTATGTGTTTTTATTTGAGTTTTACCTAATTTCTAGATTTACATTCTGGTCTTTGATATTTTGAGGATCTCCTCTTGTCCGTTTTGTGAGAGGTTGTATGTAGTGTCGTCCTAGGAGATACTGGGTGGAGGGTCTTATGACCTTTATTTTCGTTTTTATTTGTTTACCCTGGATTAATTTTAATTTTCGAAGACCCGTTGTCTCCTTTGATATTCGTTCCACTTTTCTGTCAGAAGTCTTACCCTCTTTTATTATCGTTTGCTTCGTTGACTGTTTGTTGATTAGAGTTTTTATATGTTCGTTGAGGACGTCTAGTTCAGGTCTTTTTATTTGCTGGGTTAGTTTTTTACCCGGTTTGATGATTTATCTGTAAAGAGGTTTCTTCTGTATGCCTACCGATTGTTTGTGTACTTTTCTACGAGTTGTAGTGAGTAATAGTCTCTATACGTTTAGTTTTGGTGTTACTCCATGGTAAAGTGTGGTCAGTCTTACCTACGCTAGGTTTTCAGATGTTCGTTATTTACGACCTCTCCCACACCTCGTTTCCCTTGGGAGAATGGGACAACCACCGTTACGTTTGATCATGTCGGTGATACCTCTTGTCACACCTCTAAGGAATCTTTTAACCTTTATCTTGACGGTATGCTGGGTCGTTAGGGTGACGACCCGTATGAGTGACTCCTTCGGTCTTAACTTTCTCTGTGCACATGGGGTTACAAGTAACGTCGTGACAAATATTCGGTCCTGTACCTTCGTTGGATCTACAGGTAGTCGTCTACTTACCTATTCTTTCGTCGCCATGTATGTGTGTTACCTTATAATGAGTCGGTAATTTTTCTTATGTAAACTTAGTCAACATTACTCCACCTACTTTGACCTCGGATAATATGTCTCACTTCATTCGGTCTTTCCTTTTGTGGTTATGTCATGTGATTGCGTATATATACCTAAAGTCTTTCTACCATTGCTATTGAGACATACGCTCTGTCGTTTTCTCTGTGTTTACATGCCTTGTCAGAAAACCTGAGACACCCTCTCCCTCTCCCACCCTACTAAACCCTCTTACCGTAACTTTGTACAATTTATAGCATATACTGTGCTTAACGGTCAGGTCCAAGTTACGTACTATGACCTACGAACCCCAACCACGTGACTCTGCTGGGTCTCCCTGTCATGCCCGTCCCTCCACCCTCCCCCTAAGTCCTACCCCTCGTGCACACATGGGTACCAACTAAGTACAACTACATACTGTTTTGGTTATGTTATAACATTTCATTAATCGGAGGTTAATTTTATTTATTTAAATATAATTTTTTATTTAGTTCACCCTCCCATTTAACTTTTTATTAAGTCTGTATGCCCTAGAGTTTTTTATAGAAAAAGGTACGTAGGAAAAAATCCTTCGACGACTTCCTCAAAGGTGGTGTTCTTTACACATTTGGTTCTGTCCCGAAGGGTCCAATAAGTAACCATTTCTTAGGTGGATGGTTTCGTCCTCTGTACCCAAACCAGGGATCTAACCCTTCTAGGAGACCTCTTCCTTTACCTTCGGGGGGAGGTCATAAGAACGGACCCTTTAGAGTACCCGTCTCCTCGGACCTCCCGATTTGAGGTACCACAGCCTTTTCACAGTCTGTGTTAGATTAATAAGTTGTTATTGTTGTTTGGTTCTTTCTCCTGCACTCTATACCTTCTACCACGAGACTACGTCCTCTGTTATCTCCCTTTAGAAAGATCTTACTGTCGTTCTCCTCGAGGGTTCTGTAATAGACATGGGTCACATTTCTCATTGACCATCCGTCTTTTTATCAGGGGTTTCTACAGATCCAGAATTAGGGTATTATACAGGAGTAAGGATTATGAACATTTATAATACGAAGTACCTCTGTCTCTTAATTTTAACGTCTATCTTAATTCCAACGATTAGTTAAATGGAATCTTATCCTTCTAATAAGACCTAAAGGTCCATTCGGGTTATATTAGTGTTTCAAAGACTACCTTCACCCTTCCTCATCTCAGTCATAGTATCATTACGTTACCCTCTCTCTGAGTTGGTCGGTAAAGGTTGAAACCTCTACTTCCCCTCGGTGTTCGGTTCCTTACGTCCGTCGGAGAACTTCGACCTTTTCTGATCTTCTGTCCAAGAGACACTCTCGGAGATCTTTTCTTGTGTCGGAACAACTGTGGAACTAAAATCGGGTCACTCTGGACAAAGTCTGAAGACTGGAGGTCTTGATATCCTATTATGTAAACACAACACAATTCGGTGACTTAAAGACCGGTAAACAATGTCGTCGGTGTCTTTGAGTATGTCGTTGGTTAAGTTCAAGTTCGGACCGTACATCTCACTTGACAACAGTGGTAATAGGATGTATAGAATTCCGTTGAAGACCCCCAACACCGGATCGACTCATTCTCTTTGTCGTCTCTTTATTCTTTGATTCTCTGGTACCTTGATCTCTGTGTGACTCCTGGGTGGACCAGCGACGCCCCCTGGGGTATCGCATCCAGTAACTGCTTTACGAGCGTCAAGAACGACCAGTGTGACATCGTGTAGTGGACCGGGTGGTCGAAGAGGCGGAGGACCTGCTAAAACAACCCTCCCTCACCGAACATGAACAATAGCACGAACAACAACTGGAACATAGGTAGAAAGGGTTGGTGCAGTGTGTCGGTGAGAAAGAAATGATACCGGGACAACCGGTGACGTAAGTACTATGGCCTAGGTGGTCGAGGACTCTAAGGCGGACACCTAAGTCCTACTCCTTGTACTAACCAGGACCCGGGCGGGGGTCGGATCGTAGGTGGTGTAGGTGTTCCTCTACTCGTCTACTCAGTCGCAGTCTTGATACATCGAAACCTATTCTGGGAACACCAGAGACCAGGGACCAAAAGAATAGACTTTATTCCTCCTCATTTTAGGATAATAAACGACACTAAAAAAAGAAACTTTATCTCTTCGACCGGAACATGTGGGACACTGTGAAGTCACCGGGAGAACTAACACGATATACCCGGGACTCGTGTGGGTGAAGGGATCCCCTTATCTCACACTTAAAAGAACACTAGGACGGTTCCGAGGTGAAGGACTGTGTGTGTTTCGACTAATGACGTCTTTTCAACTTACCCAAACGTCTTCCCCTAAGGTAGAAAGACCCTTGTTTCCCTGGTTTTGGGGTGTCGACAAGGGTCTCCTCACTGTGGTCCCTCCAGTTCCTTCCCATATAACCGTGTCGGGACCAGTTACGACTCCCCGACCTAACACGTTGTCTAAAGGTCCTCACTTTGACGGAACTTCTTTCCCGAAACCCCTGTTATGTCCCCTGTCCTACTACACCTCGTTTTCGACCACGGGTGTGTCTCTAGAGAGAACTCCAGTGGTCGAATATAGTACATTCCACCCATACTACTGACTTTTGACCCGAACGTAATTTTCCCACCCGGGGTCCCTTGTAGTCTCTCCTCTGAGTACAGGGAGTCTCTCGGAGACACCGGAACGGTACTAGTCCTTGGGGTTCCAGAGAGGGTCATCCCCTTCGTAGGGTAATGTGCCCCGTCCTGGGTATAACGTGACACTACGGTGTACTGTCGTTGTTCGTTACCAGTCTCCCAGGCTAGTCTCACTTCCAGGACAAGACGAACCGAAAGATTTCTCCTGACTTGGGGAGACGGGACTCTTGTTGAGACTCCAAATCTTTAGTTCCTTAAGTCTAAAGGAGGATCATCCCGTCCTCCACGAATTGCCTAAGTCACTCCATTTATCTTCTACTACGACACAAACTCGGGACTCAGATAACTTTCCCAGTCGCACCCCTGACCCAGTCCCCTCGAGACCTCTGAGTAGGTGGAAGTCGGGGAGCTGTCCGTCCATCCTCCGACCCTGACCCCTCTCCGTTCGTTCCACGGACCCCGTGTCTTAAAGTCCTCCAAGGTCGAGGTCTCCACGTTCAAGTCTCAGTTGTGGGTTGTCACTCCCGAAGGAGTATGAGGTGTGTGACCCACGTGGGATCACTCTCACTCGTGTCCGAGTCTCCGTCTTCGTTACCCACGACTAAGACCAAGGTAGTGACGTACCAGAAGTGTACAGTGAATTGAATCGACTCGGTTACGACCCTTAGGTGTTTCTGTTCGATTCTACCTAAGTACTTGTGTGTAGTTCAATCCTTAAATTCCGAGCAAAATTTCCTTAATAAAAACAAAAATTTCAATCAGCACTGTCTGATAAAAGGACCCGAGGTTTAGTGACACCTACCACTGACGTCGGTACTTTAATTTTCTGTCAACGAGAAACCTTCTTTTCGATACTACTTGGATCTGTCGTATAATTTTTCGTCTCTGTAATGAAATGACTGTTTCTAGGTGCATCAGGACATACCTACACTCTCGACCTGTTATTCTTTCCGGCTCACGGTTTCTTAACTACGAAAGTGTGAACCACAACCTCTTCTGGGAACTCTTAAGGGACCTGACGTTCCTCTACTTTGGTCAGTTAGGATTTCCTTTAGTTAGGACTTAGAAGTGACCTTCCTGACTACAATTTCGACTTCGAGGTTGTAAAACCGGTGGACCGAGTTTCTAGACTGAGTAACCTTTTCTGGGACTACGACCCCTTCTGACTTCCGTCCTCTTCCCCTACTGTCTCCTACTCTGCCTACCTACCAAAGTACCTGAGTTACCTGTATTCAATCTCGGTTGAGACCCTCTACCACTTCCTGTCCCTTCGGAGCATACGAAGTCAGGTACCCCAGTGGTAGTCAACCTTTACTGACTCGTTGACTTGTTGTTGTAATTTCTTTTATGGTAATTTGTTAACCTCTTTCCCGTCTACTTATACCGATTATTAGTTACTGACTTTAAACCCCTTGGAGTCTGAAGTGTCGTCTCGTAGTCCAAATTTCCGTCCACTATCTCAGTCTCGGTCCCAAACTCAGGGTGGGACGCTGAAAGACGATATACTGACACCTGTCCAACGAATTGAAGAGACTCAGGGGTCAAGGAACATCTTGTCCAGGTTATTAAAGGTGGACACGGATGTAGACACCTGCTCCTCGACGTTCCTAAATTCTTTGTCTAATCCATTCCACGGAGGGGGTCACGGACCTTGTCCCAATCTCGGGTCGTTCACAAGCGAGAGTAATCATGTCCCGACAAGAAATTCAAAGGAAGGTCGAGACTGAAGGTGGTGAAAGAGTCATCATACTCCAGTCAGGGGGAACGGAGTGGATAAAGTGTTCTAAGGACACTTCGAGGTTACTCTTCTACGTCTATCTTCGTAGAAAAGGGAAATTCCTCGTAACGAGTGGGTCACTACCCACAGTGTGATAGGTGGGTCTAGGGACAGTACGGAAGGGACAGAGGACAGGTTGTCACTGTGGGTGAGTCGTGTCAGTCAGTTATGACTCCGGGATGATACACGGTCCGAAACAGATTCCACGACTTCGGGAGGCACTTGAACTGTCGCATGGACGGGAGT
>SJYO01038983.1:29001541-29105288 GCA_006410555.1 Capra ibex
GGGGTCACTGTCGGACGGACCAGTGGTACCGACGTCGTCGGAGTTCCCCGTGCAATAAAGGACCGCTACAGGTTTACGTGATTTCCTTCTACAAAGAGTAGTCACTGACCTGAAGCACCAACCTACGTCCACCGTCCCCACCCCTACTCCCATCCCGTCTTCCTTTCCTACACAATCCCTCTACCTCCTGAATCCCACCGGGAGAGACCCCTGATCCTTTCGACCTTCTCCCCAACCTTGTCCCCTGTAGTAAGGGGTCTAGTCCTTACATCACCCTTGTCTTTTTACTAAGTAAAAACGTCGACCCCACGGGACCCCACCTTGTGTCTGGTACTCCTTACCCCACGTCTTTCCCTCAGTCCGTCCTCACGGATCACCCTCTACACCCGTTTCCGGGCCGAACCGGAGAACCGTGTTCACTGGAACTCGTCCCGTAGCGGGAGACCCTTGGGACCAAGGACACAGAGGTGCTACCCTACTACGAGGGAACAGTCCAACAACACACCCGCCTTCCCGGTGCACCGTCCACAGGTGGGGTAACGACTGTCGACACCCTAGGGTGTTCCAAGACCAGGGACCGGCTTGATGGACAACCCAGTGTAATTCTAGAGAGGTTGAACGTAGAGAGTTCTGTAGTCGATACTCTCTTCCCGTAGGACTCCCGTCCTCCCCGGGTTTCTACCCCGAGTCACTCCGGTGCCTGTGGTACTCGTGTCCCACCACCCGAACTCCCAGACAGGTGTCTGACTGACGGTCGTAACGGGACCCACCCGGACCACGACCCTGTACAACCCCTCTACGACACGTACGACACCGTACTCATGTGTGCACGTCTTTGTGTAGACGTGTCGGGGTCCGTATACTTCCATGTGGACTCACTTGTGCCTGAGTCGGTTGTGTCAGGGTCCTGGGAGGGAGGAAAGGGTACAGAGTCGTCCCCACCCCCGACCACGGGTTCTGTTCACGAACGTGGCAGGACCAACGGGTAGTGCACTACTTCTAATTCGTAGTGGGGAAGAGGGGTTTCTTCGGTGAGACACGCTCTGTCTACCGAATCCAAGTACAAGTAGACCAAAAAGATCTCGTCCGTCCGGTTTGCGATATGGACCTCTAGACCGACTCTACAAAAGTTTCACCGATAATCTGTTCTTACGCCAGGTAGACCAGGGACTTTCGTTCCTTCCTAAAAGACAGATTTACAGTCAGGACAGGTTGAGAACCAGCACAGGCTGAGAAAGGCTAGGGCACGGGATATCGGACGATCCGAGAAGACCGTCCTTCAGAGTTACCTGTAATCGTTTTTAAAATTTTCTTTGTTTTTACGTTTGTATTTTATAGTTTAAAACACACCATATCCATTTCACGACTCTTTTTTACATAACAGAATTTACGAATATGATCTTTCCTTCTTTTCAAATTTTAGTCATGAGACTCGAAAGTTGACTTCTTTAATCTTTTTTTCACGTTTTATTTGGTTTCGTTCATTTTTCTTCCTTAATTTTTTGTATTCCCGTCTTTAGATATTTCAACCTTTGTCTTTTGTCGTCTCTTTTAGTTATCCCAGTTTTTACAAAAAGACTTTTATGGTTAATTTAACCATTTTGAGATCACTCTGACTGTTTCTTTTTTTCCCTTGTTCTAAGTTTACTGGTTATAGTCTTTACTTTCTTCCCAAAAGTGATTTCTGGCGTGTCTGTAACTTCTCTATTCTTTTAGTATACTACGTGAGACACATACATAATGTAAACTACTGATTCTAATTTACATCTAACCATGTCGACGATACCTCTTGTCATACTTCTAAGGAATTGTTTAATCCTTATTTTAATGGTATACTGGGTTGTTGGGGTGATGACCCGTATACGAGACTCTTTTGGTGTTAAGTTTTTCTGTGTACGTGGGGTCACAAGTAACGTCGTGATAAATATTATCGGTTTGTACCTTCGTTGGAGCTATAAGTAGCTATCTACTTACCTACTTCTTCTATCCCATGTATCCATGTTACCTTCTAATGAGTCGGTATTTTTCGTTGCTTAAACTCAGTCAACATCACTCCACTTACTTGGATCTTGGACAAAATGTCTCATTCCATCAGTCTTTCTCGTTTTGTTTATATCGTATCAACACGTATATATACTTTAGGTCTAATTTACCTGGTTACAAAACTTTTTGTGTTTGAGAGTTTTCGTTGGGTTCTTTTTTATCTATATGCCAGATAAAGATACAGGTCATCCCCTTAACTTAAAAATTAATTTTTTAGAAGGTTTACCTTTATAGGTCCATTCTAACGAAGGGGTCGTTTAAAGTGCTTGTCAAATTTCTTTCTCAGGGTTAAAAATATTTTAAGGTCTTTTATCTCTTCCCCTGTCGTGAAGACTCTCTTGTTTGTCTACCTTTTAATCGTGTACTTTTCTACGAGTTGTAGAATTCGACGGATCCCTTTATGTTTAATTTGGTGTTACTCTATGGAACTGTGTAGTTCTTACCCTAGGCAAGGGGTTTCGGTAGGTGGAAAAGACGTCGTTAGTCGAAACACATACAGTCCCTTCACCTCAGAACCGCCCTAGTGTTTTTTGAGTGTGAGATAAGAGGGTCCCTCCACGCACACGAGTCTCGGACATAAACGTGTTAGTTCTCCCGGTGACCCCACAGTGTCCTACACGTTCCGGTTGAAGAGATCCAATTTTTTTAGTGTTGTTTAATACCTTGAAGTAAGGAGTAAAGTCTATTCTGGCACCTGGTCTCTGGTGTTCCCAGGATAGGTTTCAGTGTCTCGAGACTGGGACTGAGTAGACGAGTAGGGGAACACCTACACCACCTACGATCCGACCCCCGGTCGGGTCCTGGTTAGTACAAGGAGTAGGACATAGGTGTCCGTCTTAGAGTCCTCGAGCACCCAGGTCCTAGTACAGAAGTCACCGACTGTCCCGGTATCATTTCTTCTTCGCCGATACACTGCACCAACCCTGTGTAGGTATGTCCCAGTTGTTGTTCGTACTACTGCTCATGTTCGGTAAGGGAGGGTCGTTTTAGTAGGTCGCCCACCTCTTCGACCACCCGACCCTCAACACGATGTCGGACTGGTCGGTCTTGACGCTCGTAAAGCATTTACTCGAGACGATGCCCCAGGGGGCGTCACTGGTCCACCCAGGAGTCGCACAAGGATCGAGGTACCAGAGAATCAAAGAATAAAGAGACGACAAAGAGAATGAGTCGGTCCGGTGTAGGGGGTCTTCAACGGAATTCTATACATCCTATTACCCCTGTTGTCAAGTGAGATGTACGGTCCGAACTTGAACTTAACCAACGACATACTCAAAGACACCGACGACATTGTTTACCGGTCTTTAAGTCACCGAATTGTGTTGTGTTTACATAACAGAATATCAAGACCTCCAGTCTTCAGACTTTGTCCAGAGTGACCCGATTTTAGTTCCACAGTCGTTCCGACACAAGAAAAGATCTCCGAGAGTGTCTCTTGGACAAAAGTTCAGAAAAGGTCGAAGTTCTCCGACGGACGTAAGGAACCGAACACCGAGGGAAAGTAGAGGTTTCAATCTTTACCGACCAACTCAGAGAGAGGGTAACGTAATNTCGAGACTGGGACTGAGTAGACGAGTAGGGGAACACCTACACCACCTACGATCCGACCCCCGGTCGGGTCCTGGTTAGTACAAGGAGTAGGACATAGGTGTCCGTCTTAGAGTCCTCGAGCACCCAGGTCCTAGTACAGAAGTCACCGACTGTCCCGGTATCATTTCTTCTTCGCCGATACACTGCACCAACCCTGTGTAGGTATGTCCCAGTTGTTGTTCGTACTACTGCCCATGTTCAGTAAGGGAGGGTCGTTTTAGTAGGTCGCCCACCTCTTCGACCACCCGACCCTCAACACGATGTCGGACTGGTCGGTCTTGGCGCTCGTAAAGCATTTACTCGAGACGATGCCCCAGGGGGCGTCACTGGTCCACCCAGGAGTAGCACAAGGATCGAGGCACCAGAGAATCAAAGAATAAAGAGACGACAAAGAGAATGAGCCGGTCCGGTGTAGGGGGTCTTCAACGGATTTCTATATATCCTATTACCACTGTTATCAAGTGAGATGTACGGTCCGAACTTGAACTTAACCAACGACATACTCAAAGACACCGACGACATTGTTTACCGGCCTTTAAGTCACCGAATTGTGTTGTGTTTACATAACAGCATATCAAGACCTCCAGTCTTCAGACTTTGTCCAGAGTGACCCGATTTTAGTTCCACAGTTGTTCCGACACAAGAAAAGATCTCCGAGAGTGTCTCTTGGACAAAAGATCAGAAAAGGTCGAAGTTCTCCGACGGACGTAAGGAACCGAACACCGAGGGGAAGTAGAGGTTTCAACCTTTACCGACCAACTCAGAGAGAGGGTAACGTAATGATACTATGACTGAGATGAGGAAGGGCGAAGGTAGTCTTTGAAACACTAATATAACCCGAATGGACCTTTAGGTCTTATTAGAAGGATAAGATTCCATTTAACTAATCGTTGGAATTAAGATAGACGTTAGAGTTAGGAGAGAGAGGTACATCGTATTACATAAACGTTCATAATCCTTACTCCCGTATAATACCTTAATTCTGGATCTGTAGAAACCCCCGATAAAAAGACGGATGGTCAATGAGAAATGTGACCCATGTCAATAACAGGACCCTCGAGGAGAACGACAATAAGATCTTTCTAAAGGGAGATAACAGAGGACGTGGTCTCGTGGTAGAAGGTATAGAGTACAGGAGAAAGAACCAAACAACAATAACAACTTATCGATTTAACTCAGACTGAGAAAAGGTTGTGGTACCTGAAGTCGGGAGGTCTAAGGAGACGAGTACTCTAAAGGGTCCGTTCTTATGACCTCCCCCAAGGTAAAGGAAGAGGTCTCCTAGAAGGGTTAGGTCCCTGGTTTGGGTACAGAGGACGAAACCGTCTACCTAAGAAATGGTTACCCAGTGGACCCTTCGGGACAGAACCAAATGCGTAAAGAACACCACCTTTGAGGAAATCGTTGAAGAATTTTTTCCTACGTACCTTCCTTTTAAAAAAAACTCTAGGATATACAGACTTAATAAAAAGTCAAATGGGAGGGTGAACTTTATTATCAGACATATCCTTATCTTAAGGTCCCGAAGGAACCATCGAGTTGATCATTTCTTAGGAGGACTTTACGTCCTCTGGCACCAAACTAAGGACCCAGTCCTTTTAGGAGACCTTTTACCTATCTGATGGATGACATCATAAGAACCCGAAGGGACCACCGAGTCTGTCCTTTCTTAGACGGACGGTACACCCTTCGGACCCAAGTTAGGGATCCAACCCTTCTAGGGGACCTCCTCTTCCCGTACCGTTGGGT
The DNA here is from genome assembly GCA_006410555.1 of Capra ibex. NCBI lineage: Eukaryota > Metazoa > Chordata > Mammalia > Artiodactyla > Bovidae > Capra > Capra ibex. The sequence continues at coordinate 29,006,924 of SJYO01038983.1, forward strand.
GAGATCATAAGAACGAACCTCTAAGAGGTACCTGTCTCCTCGGACAACCCGATATCGGGTATCCCAACGTTTCTCAACCTGTACTGACTTGGTGATTCGTGTATCCATACATTAAGATCCAATCTTTAACAAAATGAAATTCTCAAACTCCCGTAAGAAGGTAACAGAAGAACGAAGGTCGTAACGATACTACTTTACATTTAATTAAGATTAAGGACTAGCAAAGAGCCAAAGGACAAAAAGAGAGGACGAGATCTCCTACATTACAGAACAGAAATGGGTCACAAGATTTTAGAGTGTGATTGCACGGAACCGTATCCAGACGAAAATAGGAGTTTCGTGGTAAAGTTAGACTTTTGTATATGGGAAACCAGGATCATTTAAAAGTACTCAATAAAGTAAGAACGAAGGGGAGACTCAAAGGAGATCAGGGAGAAAGACCTTTCAAATAATAAGTTTACAATATGACTGACCTAAAAGGAAGTAAAAATGGAAACCTTCGACAAAAGATATCGAAGTAGAAAAGACGACAAGGAAGACTCTCTAAAGGGTTGAAATAGAGATTTTACACATAACTCAAACATTAAAGGTCGTATAAAAATAAAAGACTCTTAACGAAAAAAGAGAGTTGTAAGGCAGTAAAAATTATCGTGACACAAGAAGAAATATATACAACAACAAATCAGCGATTCAGTATAAACTAAGAGAGCGTCGGGGTACCCGGTATCGGGTGGTCCACGGAGACAGGCACCCTAAAGGGTCCGTTCTTAGGACCTCACGGAAGAGGTCACCTAGAAGGGTTGGATCCCTAGGACTTAACGGTCCACCTAAGAAATGGTGACCCGGTGGTCCTTCAGGGAGAAGAAATGACATATGTAAGATAAGAGATTTCTGTCAAAAATTTTTCTACAATAGAAAAGAAAGAGGTCTAACAAAAAAGGAAAGACAAAACGAGAGACAGAAGATAAAGTTTCCAGGACGATCTACAGAACCTCTTCCGTTACCGTGAGGTAAGGTCATGAGAACGGACCTTTTAGGGTACCCGTCTCCTCGGACCATTCGACGTCAGGTACCCCAGTGTTTCGCAACCTGTACTGACTCGCTGAAGTGAAAGTAAAAGTGAAAGTACGGAACCTTTTCCATTACCGTTGGGTGAGATCACAAGAACGCACCTCGTAGGGTCCCTACCGCCTCGGACCGCCCGAAGGCAGATACCCCAGCGTGTCTCAACCTGTGCTGACTTCACTGAATCGTCATCGTCGTCATCGTCGTCGTCGATCTACAGACCATGTAGACCTAACACCCGAGTACTAATTCTCATCCCCCGAACTCCTCACTCGAGTCTCTCCCGTCACCGAACAACTGAAACTCCAAGTGAAGTCTCATCTCACCCTTGGGAGTATAACCATGGAAAGTAACAAAGGTGAACCCGGTCAGGCTAAGGGGTCTTCTCAAAAGGACTGAGAATACGTCTCCCATTTCATGACCCTCGTCTCCCCTGCCCTTCCGGTGCTCGGAGGTAAAGCGTATACATACCGGAGAGTTAGGGAAAAACCTCCATACTATGGGTGTGGGAGTGAACACGAAAACAAAAGTCTGGGGGTTTAGAAGACTAAAAGTAACGTCAATCCCTCCTCGGAGTCGAGAGAGAGAGAAAGTGGGTGAAGGTCTTCATGGACCACTACAGTTATACACTATAAAAAGTCCCTAAGACAACATGTGTCAAGTCAAGTCAAGTCAAGTCAACGAGTCAGCACAGGTTGAGAACCACTGGGGTACTTAACGTCGTGGGGTCCGGAGGGACAGGTAGTGGTTGAGGGCCTCAAGTGAGTTTGAGTGCAGGTGGCTCAGGCACTACAGTAGGTCGGTAGAGTAGGAACCAGCAGGGGAAGAGGGGGACGGGGGTCAGGGAGGGTCGTAGTCTCAGAAAAGGTTACTCAGTTGAGAAGCGTGCTCCACCGGTTTCATGACCTGAAAGTCGAAATCGTAGTAAGGAAGGTTTCTTTAGGGTCCCGACTAGAGGAAATCCTACCTGACCAACCTAGAGGAACGTCAGGTTCCCTGAGAGTTCTCAGAAGAGGTTGTGGTGTCAAGTTTTCGTAGTTAAGAAGCCACGAGTCTAAAGAGGTGTCAGGTTAAGTGTAGGTATGTGCTGATGACCTTTTTGGTATCAGAAGTGATCTACCTGGGAACAATCGATTCATTACAGGGACGAAAAATTATACGGTAGATCCAACCAGTATTGAAAGGAAGGTTCCTCATTCACAGAAAATTAAAGTACCGACGTCAGTGGTTGACGTCACTAAAACCCCGGGTTTTTTATTTCAGACTGTGACAAAGGTGACAAAGGGGTAGATAAAGGGTACTTCACTACATGTGTCAATCGTGGACTGTATATTTGTAATCTCAAAACTTGAAAGTTTTACGTTTGAACACGAGGTCGTTTCAGTCCTTCCTCACTGTAACTTCGAACGGGAGGTAGAGGATAACGACTGCTAGGAAGTCAAGGTGGTAGAGGGTGGAGGAGAGGGAGGAGGTCAGTCATTGAGAAGAACGAACAAGTGCACTGTGTTCGGGGACCTCCGGTCGACAACAAGAAGTGATGACATGAAAAGTTTCATGATATGACATTCTAATTTTTATATAGTCTCCCTGTAGGGACCACCAAGGTCGTCATTTCTTATGTGGACGGTTACGTTCCCTGTGTCCAAGCTTTAGACCAGGTTCTCCTAGGGTGAACTCCACTCCATTGATTCGGGAACACGGTGTTGACGACTCGGGTTTTGANATATATATATATATATATATATATATATATATATGGGTCGTCGTTTTAATAGATGTCTCTATGAACCTGAGTAGAGTGGAGGGGAAAGAAAGAGTTCAAGTACAGGTTGACTTTTCCGACTGGGATTTTAAACAGAGACTTAAGTCGCGGAGGAGGAGAGGGTAGGTGACTGAACCAGACCCCGTCGGGGTAAGGACGAAGACACTGAAGGAGACTGGGAACTTGTGGGTGGGGGTCGGGTGAAGGACAGAGGTAGACCGTTTGTATATCTACCTGACAAGTGAGGTAGGGATTCATTAGAGTCTACAGATTCTGGTGCCGGCCCCATGACCGTTGTCGTCTGTCCCTTTTCCGTCTTGTAGTCGACACAGAGATGAACCTTTCCTTTACCCCCTCCTCGGTCCGTGCCTCATCGAGTCTCACTCCGAACTGCGGAGGAGAGAACTCTTTATACTGTGGAGAAGGGTCTTAACCAACTAAAAGTCATTCCGTCCTTAGACCGAACAAGGAAAGGTCGACGCGTGATCCTTTCCTCGGACGGGGTGGTGACGTTGAAGAGAGTAAGTCTTTGAGACCGACGAACCCTCTCTCGAAAAGTCCTTGTCTAGCGACTTTACGTTCACGTAAGAGACGTCGTCCTGACTACGGAACCCACTGTCTCCTCCGTCTCCTCCACCCTACGTGAGTAGAGGGAACAGGGTCCCAACGGGGGATGCGACGGTGGGGTCGAAGGAGGGGTGCCGGGGGTCTTGTGGGTGGTGAGGAGGGGTACCTTCAGGGATGGGGGGTGACGCGACCCACGTCAGTCCTTAGAGTGAGACGGGGTTCTGGAGCGCCAAGGTCGTCCTTTTCCCTCAAAATTTGTTGGTTATACAAAACGATACTTTCGGAAGAGGTCTGTCCGAGACCCTTCTCGTTCTGGGCCGGAAATGTCCTCCCCTCGACGGGAGAGTAAACCTCAGTCACCACCCCTCAAAGTCCCCTGAATGGCTTCGGTAGCGTTCGGTCTCGTCATAACGTTAGAACGACGAGAGTGTGGTCGAAAATATAGTTTCGGTTCTTAAAGTGAAAGCGAAAAGAAGATTTTTTCATGCTTCCACATTCGAGAAAGAAAAGTTTCCCTCTGATACTAAAGTTCACCTTTCCAGTTACTAAATGGATGGAGTTTTGTATTTTAGCGCCCCTGAAATTTCGGAGGACCTTCATCTCATCCTTCGGCTACGATAGTAGACCGGAACGAACTCTTTAGGTTCCAGAGAAGGTTGTTTTAGGACCTGCTGACAAGGATGAGGTCCTTCTCCCAATAAATCTCCGAATCTCCACGGTTGGGGGATCATGTGGAAGATCCGGTCACATTACTGAGATCCTTTATGACCCTGTCTTCGGTACCCCACCCGGTCTACGCCACAACGTGACGTACCCTGTTCGGAAGTCCTCCACCCACGGAGCACCGCACACCCTGGGTCCTGGAGCTACGGGGACATCCTACGCAAACCGACGTTCTCCGTCTTGAATTGATTTTGTCCAAAACTGTCGGACCCGTCGGTGACTGAGACATTGTCCTTCTGTCTCCGGCCGCTGAGTCTAGGTAAAGTCATCGAGCAGCTCCGGTGATTCCTGGATCCGAAAAGGTAGCACGACCACGACACAGGGGTCACTGTCGGACGAACCAGTGGTACCGACGTCGTCGGAGTTCCCCGTGCAATAAAGGACCGCTACAGGTTTACGTGATTTCCTTCTACAAAGAGTAGTCACTGACCTGAAACACCAACCTACGTCCACCGTCCCCACCCACACTCCCATCCCGTCTTCCTTTCCTACACAATCCCTCTACCTCCTGAATCCCACCGGGAGAGACCCCTGATCCTTTCGACCTTCTCCCCAACCTTGTCCCCTGTAGTAAGGGGTCTAGTCCTTACATCACCCTTGTCTTTTTACTAAGTAAAAACGTCGACCCTACGGGACCCCACCTTGTGTCTGGTACTCCTTACCCCACGTCTTTCCCTCAGTCCGTCCTGACACCCCACGGATCACCCTCTACACCCGTTTCCGGGTCGAACCGGAGAACCGTGTTCACTGGAACTCGTCCCGTAGCGGNTAAGTAAAAACGTCGACCCCACGGGACCCCACCTTGTGTCTGGTACTCCTTACCCCACGTCTTTCCCTCAGTCCGTCCTGACACCCCACGGATCACCCTCTACACCCGTTTCCGGGTCGAACCGGAGAACCGTGTTCACTGGAACTCGTCCCGTAGCGGGAGACCCTTGGGACCAAGGACGCAGAGGTGCTACCCTACTACGAGGGAACAGTCCAACAACACACCCGCCTTCCCGGTGCACCGTCCACAGGTGGGGTAACGACTGTCGACACCCTAGGGTGTTCCAAGACCAGGGACCGGCTTGATGGACAACCCAGTGTAATTCTAGAGAGGTGGAACGTAGAGAGTTCTGTAGTCGATACTCTCTTCCCGTAGGACTCCCGTCCTCCCCGGGTTTCTACCCCGAGTCACTCCGGTGCCTGTGGTACTCGTGTCCCACCACCCGAACTCCCAGACAGGTGTCTGACTGACGGTCGTAACGGGACCCACCCGGACCACGACCCTGTACAACCCCTCTACGACACGTACGACACAGTACTCATGTGTGCACGTCTTTGTGTAGACGTGTCGGGGTCCGTATACTTCCATGTGGACTCACTTGTGCCTGAGTCGGTTGTGTCAGGGTCCTGGGAGGGAGGAAAGGGTACAGAGTCGTCCCCCACCCCCGACCACGGGTTCTGTTCACGAACGTGGCAGGACCAACGGGTAGTGCACTACTTCTAATCCGTAGTGGGCAAGAGGGGTTTCTTCGGTGAGATACGCTCTGTCTACCGAATCCAAGTACAAGTAGACCAAAAAGATCTCGTCCGTCCGGTTTGCGATATGGACCTCTAGACCGACTCTACAAAAGTTTCACCGATAATCTGTTCTTACGCCAGGTAGACCAGGGACTTTCGTTCCTTCCTAAAAGACAGATTTACAGTCAGGACAGGTGGAGAACCAGCACAGGCTGAGAAAGGCTAGGGCACGGGATATCGGACGATCCGAGAAGACCGTCCTTCAGAGTTACCTGTAATCGTTTATAAAATTTTCCTTGTTTTTACGTTTGTATTTTATAGTTTAAAACACACCATATCCATTTCACGACTCTTTTTTACATAACAGAATTTACGAATATGATCTTTCCTTCTTTTCAAATTTTAGTCATGAGACTCGAAAGTTGACTTCTTTAATCTTTTTTTCACGTTTTATTTGGTTTCGTTCATTTTTCTTCCTTAATTTTTTGTATTCCCGTCTTTAGATATTTCAACCTTTGTCTTTTGTCGTCTCTTTTAGTTATCCCAGTTTTTACAAAAAAGACTTTTATGGTTAATTTAACCATTTTGAGATCACTCTGACTGTTTCTTTTTTTCCCTTGTTCTAAGTTTACTGGTTATAGTCTTTACTTTCTTCCCAAAAGTGATTTCTGGCGTGTCTGTAACTTCTCTATTCTTTTAGTATACTACGTGAGACACATACATAATGTAAACTACTGATTCTAATTTACATCTAACCATGTCGGCGATACCTCTTGTCATACTTCTAAGGAATTGTTTAATCCTTATTTTAATGGTATACTGGGTTGTTGGGGTGATGACCCGTGTACGACACTCTTTTGGTGTTAAGTTTTTCTGTGTACGTGGGGTCACAAGTAACGTCGTGATAAATATTATCGGTCCTGTACCTTCGTTGGAGCTATAAGTAGCTATCTACTTACCTACTTCTTCTATCCCATGTATCCATGTTACCTTCTAATGAGTCGGTATTTTTCGTTGCTTAAACTCAGTCAACATCACTCCACCTACTTGGATCTTGGACAAAATGTCTCATTCCATCAGTCTTTCTCGTTTTGTTTATGTCGTATCAACACGTATATATACTTTAGGTCTAATTTACCTGGTTACAAAACTTTTTGTTTGAGAGTTTTCGTTGGGTTCTTTTTTATCTATATGCCAGATAAAGATACAGGTCATCCCCTTAACTTAAAAATTAATTTTTTAGAAGGTTTACCTTTATAGGTCCATTCTAACGAAGGGGTCGTTTAAAGTACTTGTCAAATTTCTTTCTCAGGGTTAAAAATATTTTAAGGTCTTTTATCTCTTCCCCTGTCGTGAAGACTCTCTTGTTTGTCTACCTTTTAATCGTGTACTTTTCTACGAGTTGTAGAATTCGACGGATCCCTTTATGTTTAATTTGGTGTTACTCTATGGAACTGTGTAGTTCTTACCCTAGGCAAGGGGTTTCGGTAGGTGGAAAAGACGTCGTTAGTCGAAACACATACAGTCCCTTCACCTCAGAACCGCCCTAGTGTTTTTTGAGTGTGAGATAAGAGGGTCCCTCCACCCACACGAGTCTCGGACATAAACGTGTTAGTTCTCCCGGTGACCCCACAGTGTCCTACACGTTCCGGTTGAAGAGATCCAATTTTTTTTAGTGTTGTTTAATACCTTGAAGTAAGGAGTAAAGTCTATTCTGGCACCTGGTCTCTGGTGTTCCCAGAATAGGTTTCAGTGTGTCGAGACTGGGACTGAGTAGACGAGTAGGGGAACACCTACACCACCTACGATCCGACCCCCGGTCGGGTCCTGGTTAGTACAAGGAGTAGGACATAGGTGTCCGTCTTAGAGTCCTCGAGCACCCAGGTCCTAGTACAGAAGTCACCGACTGTCCCGGTATCATTTCTTCTTCGCCGACACACTGCACCAACCCTGTGTAGGTATGTCCCAGTTGTTGTTCGTACTACTGTTCATGTTCGGTAAGGGAGGGTCGTTTTAGTAGGTCGCCCACCTCTTCGACCACCCGACCCTCAACACGATGTCGGACTGGTCGGTCTTGACGCTCGTAAAGCATTTACTCGAGACGATGCCCCAGGGGGCGTCACTGGTCCACCCAGGAGTCGCACAAGGATCGAGGTACCAGAGAATCAAAGAATAAAGAGACGACAAAGAGAATGAGTCGGTCCGGTGTAGGGGGTCTTCAACGGAATTCTATACATCCTATTACCCCTGTTGTCAAGTGAGATGTACGGTCCGAACTTGAACTTAACCAACGACATACTCAAAGACACCGACGACATTGTTTACCGGTCTTTAAGTCACCGAATTGTGTTGTGTTTACATAACAGAATATCAAGACCTCCAGTCTTCAGACTTTGTCCAGAGTGACCCGATTTTAGTTCCACAGTCGTTCCGACACAAGAAAAGATCTCCGAGAGTGTCTCTTGGACAAAAGTTCAGAAAAGGTCGAAGTTCTCCGACGGACGTAAGGAACCGAACACCGAGGGAAAGTAGAGGTTTCAATCTTTACCGACCAACTCAGAGAGAGGGTAACGTAATGATACTATGACTGAGATGAGGAAGGGCGAAGGTAGTCTTTGAAACACTAATATAACCCGAATGGACCTTTAGGTCTTATTAGAAGGATAAGATTCCATTTAACTAATCGTTGGAATTAAGACAGACGTTAGAGTTAGGAGAGTGAGGTACATCGTATTACATAAATGTTCATAATCCTTACTCCCGTATAATACCTTAATTCTGGATCTGTAGAAACCCCTGATAAAAAGACGGATGGTCAATGAGAAATGTGACCCATGTCAATAACAGGACCCTCGAGGAGAACGACAATAAGATCTTTCTAAAGGGAGATAACAGAGGACGTAGTCTCGTGGTAGAAGGTATAGAGTACAGGAGAAAGAACCAAACAACAATAACAACTTATCGATTTAACTCAGACTGAGAAAAGGTTGTGGTACCTGAAGTCGGGAGGTCCGGGGAGACGGGTACTCTAAAGGGTCCGTTCTTATGACCTCCCCCAAGGTAAAGGAAGAGGTCTCCTAGAAGGGTTAGGTCCCTGGTTTGGGTACAGAGGACGAAACCGTCTACCTAAGAAATGGTTACCCAGTGGACCCTTCGGGACAGAACCAAATGCGTAAAGAACACCACCTTTGAGGAAATCGTTGAAGAATTTTTTCCTACGTACCTTCCTCTTAAAAAAAACTCTAGGATATACAGACTTAATAAAAAGTCAAATGGGAGGGTGAACTTTATTATCAGACATATCCATATCTTAAGGTCCCGAAGGAACCATCGAGTTGATCATTTCTTAGGAGGACTTTACGTCCTCTGGCACCAAACTAAGGACCCAGTCCTTTTAGGAGACCTTTTACCTATCTGATGGATGACATCATAAGAACCCGAAGGGACCACCGAGTCTGTCCTTTCTTAGACGGACGGTACACCCTTCGGACCCAAGTTAGGGATCCAACCCTTCTAGGGGACCTCCTCTTCCCGTACCGTTGGGTGAGATCATAAGAACGAACCTCTAAGAGGTACCTGTCTCCTCGGACAACCCGATATCAGGTATCCCAGCGTTTCTCAACCTGTACTGACTTGGTGATTCGTGTATACATACATTAAGATCCAATCTTTCACAAAATGAAATTCTCAAACTCCCGTAAGAAGGTAACAGAAGAACGAAGGTCGTAACGATACTACTTTACCTTTCATTAAGACTAAGGACTAGCAAAGAGCCAAAGGACAAAAAGAGAGGACGAGATCTCCTACATTACAGGACAGAAATGGGTCACAAGATTTGAGAGTGTGATTGCACGGAACCGTATCCAGACGAAAATAGGGGTTTCGTGGTAAAGTTAGACTTTTGTATATGGGAAACCAGGATCATTTAAAAGTACTCAATAAAGTGAGAACGAAGGGGAGACTCAAAGGAGATCAGGGAGAAAGACCTTTCAAATAATAAGTTTACAATATGACTGACCTAAAAAGAAGTAAAAATGGAAACCTTCGACAAAAGATATCGAAGTAGAAAAGACGACAAGGAAGACTCTCTAAAGGGTTGAAATAGAGATTTTACACATAACTCAAACATTAAAGGTCGTATAAAAATAAAAGACTCTTAACGAAAAAAGAGAGTTGTAAGGCAGTAAAAATTATCGTGACACAAGAAGAAATATATACAACAACAAATCAGCGATTCAGTATAAACTAAGAGAGCGTCGGGGTACCCGGTATCGGGTGGTCCACGGAGACAGGCACCCTAAAGGGTCCGTTCTTAGGACCTCACGGAAGAGGTCACCTAGAAGGATTGGATCCCTAGGACTTAACGGTCCACCTAAGAAATGGTGACCCGGTGGTCCTTCAGGGAGAAGAAATGACATATGTAAGATAAGAGATTTCTGTCAAAAATTTTTCTACAATAGAAAAGAAAGAGGTCTAACGAAAAAGGAAAAACAAAACGAGAGACAGAAGATAAAGTTTCCAGGACGATCTACAGAACCTCTTCCGTTACCGTGAGGTAAGGTCATGAGAACGGACCTTTTAGGGTACCCGTCTCCTCGGACCATTCGACGTCAGGTACCCCAGCGTTTCGCAACCTGTACTGACTCGCTGAAGTGAAAGTAAAAGTGAAAGTACGGAACCTCTTCCTTTACCGTTGGGTGAGGTCACAAGAACGGACCTCGTAGGGTCCCTACCGCCTCGGACCGCCCGAAGGCAGATACCCCAGCGTGTCTCAACCTGTGCTGACTTCACTGAATCGTCATCGTCGTCATCGTCGTCGTCGTCGATCTACAGACCATGTAGACCTAACACCCGAGTACTAGTTCTCATCCCCCGAACTCCTCACTCGAGTCTCTCCCGTCACCGAACAACTGAAACTCCAAGTGAAGTCTCATCCCACCCTTGGGAGTATAACCATGGAAAGTAACAAAGGTGAACCCGGTCAGACTAAGGGGTCTTCTCAAAAGGACTGAGAATACGTCTCCCATTTCATGACCCTCGTCTCCCCTGCCCTTCCGGTGCTCGGAGGTAAAGCGTATACATACCGGAGAGTTAGGGAAAAACCTCCATACTATGGGTGTGGGAGTGAACGCGAAAACAAAAGTCTGGGGGTTCAGAAGACTAAAAGTAACGTCAATCCCTCCCCGGAGTCGAGAGAGAGAGAAAGTGGGTGAAGGTCTTCATGGACCTTCATGTCCATAGACAACATGTGTCAAGTCAAGTCAAGTCAAGTCAGCGAGTCAGCACAGGCTGAGAACCACTGGGGTACTTAGCGTCGTGCGGTCCGGAGGGACAGGTAGTGGTTGAGGGCCTCAAGTGAGTTTGAGTACAGGTAACTCAGGCACTACGGTAGGTCGGTAGAGTAGGAGCCAGCAGGGGAAGAGGGGGACGGGGGTCAGGGAGGGTCGTAGTCTCAGAAAAGGTTACTCAGTTGAAAAGCGTGCTCCACCGGTTTCATGACCTGAAAGTCGAAATCGTAGTAAGGAAGGTTTCTTTAGGGTCCCGACTAGAGGAAATCCTACCTGACCAACCTAGAGGAACGTCAGGTTCCCTGAGAGTTCTCAGAAGAGGTTGTGGTGTCAAGTTTTCGTAGTTAAGAAGCCACGAGTCTAAAGAGGTGTCAGGTTAAGTGTAGGTATGTGCTGATGACCCTTTTGGTATCAGAAGTGATCTACCTGGGAACAATCGATTCATTACAGGGACGAAAAATTATACGGTAGATCCAACCAGTATTGAAAGGAAGGTTCCTCATTCACAGAAAATTAAAGTACCGACGTCAGTGGTTGACGTCACTAAAACCCCGGGTTTTTTATTTCAGACTGTGACAAAGGTGACAAAGGGGTAGATAAAGGGTACTTCACTACATGTGTCAATCGGGGACTGTATATTTGTAAGCTCAAAACTTGAAAGTTTTACGTTTGAACACGAGGTCGTTTCAGTCCTTCCTCACTGTAACTACGAACGGGAGGTAGAGGATAACGACTGCTAGGAAGTCAAGGTGGTAGAGGGTGGAGGAGAGGGAGGAGGTCAGTCATTGAGAAGAACGAACAAGTGCACTGTGTTCGGGGACCTCCGGTCGACAACAAGAAGTGATGACATGAAAAGTTTCATGATATGACATTCTAATTTTTATATAGTCTCCCTGTAGGGACCACCAAGGTCGTCATTTCTTATGTGGACGGTTACGTTCCCTGTGTCCAAGCTTTAGACCAGGTTCTCCTAGGGTGAACTCCACTCCATTGATTCGGGAACACGGTGTTGACGACTCGGGTTTTGATGACTCAGGTTCAAGATCTCGGATACGAGGTGTTGTTTCCCTCGGGGGTGAAGGACGTTGAGTTCTTTCCGACTTGTGTCGTCACTTCTGGGTCACTCGGTTTTTAGTTACTCATTTAGAAAAAATTTTTTTTATATACTCTTGGGATAATTTTCCTACCGAGTCTACCATTTCCTAGACGTAAGTTACGACCTGTGACTGCAAGTTAGGGACCCAATCTTTCAGAGGGAACTCTTCCCTCACCGTTGGATGAGGTCATAAGAACGGACCTCTTAAGGTACCTATCTCTTCGGACCGTCCGACTTCAGGTACTCCAGCGTTTCTTAGTCTGTGTTGACTAGTCGATTACGAAAGTGAAAGTTATTCGTAGAAACTCACACTATTATTTCTTAAATTCAACTTCATTTTTTTCTTACACAAGAAATAAGAAAAACAAAAAAAATACATAAAAAACATACTTTTCATGATATTTAGAAAATGTCATGTCACGACATATCAACTAACACAATGAACCCCTGGATTCGATTGAAACAACCTGAATGTTTGTTTACCCTGAATTCTTGCACGAGAGTCTTGACTGGTCCAATCATACATACCCTGAATGACATAAATCCTAATTATAAGTCGAAAAAGGTGTCGACGGAATCGGAAATCACAAGAGACTCAGGATCACCTTAATACGGATTTTGATTGCAGAATGAAATAAAAACAAACCTCAAGTCCTTCCTCACTTTAAACTATGCACAAGACAAAAATGGGACTTTGAATGAGAAAGAAAACGCCCAAAGAAAAAAAGATCTTGTTCGTTATATTCATTCTATAGAATTATTAAATTTCATATTGTAGTGGTGAGAAAAAGTATCAACTCAGTAAATAACTTCTTGCACGTCTCTCGTGAACCGTGGACCGTCCAGACCCGTGACCCCTATGTCCTTTCTACTTCTGTTCACTCCCGAGACGATCCTGGGTCCAGTCTCAAGTGACTCCTAAGTTATCTTTAAGGAGAAGTTTAAATGTGCATAGAGTTCTCGAGGGACAACTAGTCGGTCCTAAAGTTGGTAGACCGGAGTAGAGGGACAGGACAGGTGTCAGTGGGAGACCCCTAGACAGACGAAATTTTTGGGCGTCCGACTTCCCTTAAAGGGAGAAGTCCGGACACATACAGTAACCGGTCGACGGGGTAAGTGTTTAAGGAAGGAGGACGACGGGACGAGAGACGTAAAGGGACGGTTATAAACAACTGAGGACTCAAACAGTTCCTCCGATACTCCGTGTACTTCGAGGGACTCGACCTGTAGGAACAACTTACACGTCAGACATGAGTCGAATGACTGTGTCTCAGACTGAGTGAGAGGAGAGAGAACGTCCAGTCTCTACGACAGTGTCGTCGATGGTAGAGTCCTCACACGGACTATCGGGATAAGCGACCTCAGTACAAGAGTTCTTTGTTCTTCGTTTTAGTTACTGGACTTCCCTGACAGAACAGTCGTCACTGTAATCTGTGACTCCCCGCAGAACAACACGATCTGTCAAAACTCTCTCAATTGTCCGTCCAACTATCCGTCAGGTTCCGGGGAAATTCCTCCTTCATTTGAAAGGAAGAAAAAGAATAAGAAAACGGAATCAGAGTATCCGGGACGCTCGATACTATATAGAAAGGTTCCTACCCGATAAAAATTTTCGAGACACAAGTAAAACGTTGTCAGATAAAGTAAACTTTTGACCGGAAAATTCGTCTTATATAGAATGAGGACCCATACGAAAAGAGTCTGAGATACAGAGATACAGTCAGTAATATTGACATGGTTTACAACGGACCCTTGGACAAAGGAGTGACGAATGTGTTGGTATTATGTAGAGAGGGTCCCTGTCTCACGAACTTTGGGTAAAATGGTCTGATCAGAACCCGGTTACAATAGAGTTCTACATACGACACCCTCTCCCAGACCTACTTTGAAAGAGTTAGAACTCTCTAACAAAAATAGATAAGAGTCGTCGGTCAACTTTTCATATATTACGGGACGAATTTGATCACTCCACCTATGAGAAAGATGGGGGAAGACTGTAGATACAGTCTTCGAAAGAGACAGGAAAATACAATTTATTTTTAGAAACGACGTGTTTCGAGACTCACTGACTCTGACGTAGAAACCAGGACCTCAATTTAGAGGAAACTTCTGGTGTTTAAGCTGTGGCTTGTAGTATTCGATAGTGAAAGACCATACCAAACACCTAAAGTAAAAAAGAATATTATTATTTTTGTTTTGGGTTATTCCCTCCTAAAATGACCCCCTGTACGTAGTTCTTGACGGACCGACCTCAGACAATGCTAACGTCACTCCGAGACAAGGACGACTACGGTCCGACACGAGACCCAGAAACCACTAAAAGAGAGTGAAAGCTAAACACCCGTCACAAGAAACGGACGTCCTTTATTTCAGGTCGAGACCAATAGAGTTCATTACCCACAAAGGTCAGCACAGCCATGTCCACCCGTCGTTCTCTCTGTCTGTTTGGGCTGACTATACGTTCTTGTCCTTGGTTCCCGTTAGTCCTGGGAACCTGGACCTTGATCTGGGTCCGGCCGAAGATCCTCAGTCGTCGGCATCAGACATATACAGGTCACCCCGACTTTGGTTTGTTTTGGTGTCGGTTTTACTTTTAATATACGAGACCGGTCAGAACAAATTTAGGAGGGGACGAGAGGTGTCGAAAAGAGACGGAATAGTGAAGGTGGGACGTCACTAGGACTCAGGAGAGGAGAACCCTGAACAGTGCCGGGGGTTCAGAGACTAGGGTGTGGGTGAGGACACCGTAGAGAAGGGTATAGACGAGTCGAGGTCGGAATGGGGACCAGACTCTCCTCGAGGATCGTGTTCGAGGACTCTCTCTTAGACTGACCGAGCGAGTGGTGTGACTCGACAGATGGCTAACCAACTGACAGTAACCCAGTCTATAGTCAACTACCTTTTCTCATACTAAAAAGAAAAAGAAAACTCCTTTCCACTAGGTAGTCCAACAACTATAAGTAATGAAAAATTGAAAAACTCTGAACCAGAGAAGCACCAACACACCACCAGTCCTCACACCGGAAGACCTCAGTCCGTCTGGGTCCGACCTACACTCGAGACGGAAACAGTCGAAATACTGGAACCCCTAACTAAGTTCAAGAGAGTCCAATTTATGGTGAGAACCGCCAAATCGGAGAGTCAGCACAGTCTGAGAACACTGGCGTACCCGACATCGGGTAATCCGAGGAGACAACTACCCTAAAAGGTCCGTTCTTATGAGTTCACCCAACGGTAAACCATTTCATGTTCACTACCATAACTAGAACCTCCCAATGACACACTTAATCCATTCTCGTAGGAAAACGAATCGTATCACCGTTGATTCTTTTAAGAGAATTATTTAGCATCGTCAACTTCATCAGTATTACCGGGAGTAAAAGTAAGAAAGAGAACCAAGTGGGTCACAGAACAGGTGACCGGACAGACCCGATGTCACTGTAGGAATCCTCCGTAAGTGGTCGTTCCTAGTACGAGTCGGAAGAAGGAGTATGACGACTATTGGTCGCCACAAATGATGTGACTAGACGTGCGACTAATCAAGTAGGGATATATACATGTATATACGTTATTTATATATTCATACATATACACTTACACTTTCTGCTAAGTATATTTTTAGCTCCTTATAGTTCATGTGGGGATGGATCCATACCTGTCCCATTATGACGGTTACCAACCACTTCTCAAGGTCTTAGAGACCCAGTGTTAGACCAAAGTTGAAGAGACTGTCAAATATTCTCGGAGGAAGACCCTTTCAGTAACCCGTCCAGGTACTCCCCTTGGAGTAATCCAATGTTTCCACTACGTTTGTCTTCCCTAGACCCCCTAATACCGTAGTCGTGTACACAGACAACCCCTTTTACTGGGAGCGTTGGAAACAGGACTCGGTGTAAGCTACGTATGACAGTAGGATCATAGACAGAAATGATCGTCGGAAATCTCTGTGGGAAGTCAAAAGAGGACACAATTACGAAAATGGGAGACATCGAGTGTAGAAAGGGTAAGAACCTAATGAGAGATCAAAACCACCTTATCGTGAAACTTATCCAAGACTCTTTCTCACGTAAAATTTTTCCGACGTACGGACTTTTATAGAAGGAAAATAGGTAAACTAACTATCAAACTGACCCCTACCTTAAAATCCGACTTTTTTTACAACGGGGTTTAAACTTCCATAACGAGGTAACAATACAGTAAATTCGATAAGAACAACTCTTCAGACTTAAGCAACACTAAAAACTCGGAAACATACACTGGTTAAAATAGAAAGACCTTCGAATATCTGAGAAGAATAGAAGTCACAAGACTTTTAATAGATACTATTTGGAACGTATCTAGACAAAAATACTTAACATAACCCTTAAACTACTGAGAAAAGTCAGACCTTTGGGGTCAAGAGGTCAAGACCCTTCAAAAGGTAAAAGGGAAAAAAAAATTTAAGGTCTCCAACATAGGGATCTGACGAGGAGACAAAAAGACAAAAAAATTTGAAAATAAATAGTAAAGACTGACACGACCCAGAAGCGACGACACACCCGAAGACTAACGCTACCGAAGAGAACAACACCTCGTACCGAGAGCCCGTGCACCTGAACTCATCGACGGCGTCCCCCCGAGTCGTCGGCGCCGAGGGCCGAGCGTCGTGTCCGAGTTATCGACACCACGTGCCCGAATCAACGAGAACCGTCCACCCTAGAAGGGTCCAGTCCTTACCCTGGGCCTAGAGGACATGACCGTCCGTCTAAGAAACAATAACTCGGTGGTCCCTTCGGGAGGAGACTAAAGGATTAGAAGAGAGAGGACAAAAGGTTAATAAATAGAAAAATTTACTCTTTTGATTGTAAATGACCATATAAATCATATTATCTTCAAAAAATTTTCATCGTCACTACTACAGTCTTATTTCTCTTTGAATGCGATTTTATTTAGACTAAAGTATTAAACACCATGATGTATTGTTAACTCCAGGGTCAATCTGGACCCGAAGTTGAAGTCCATTTACAGGTGGGAGGATACGTCGTTATTTTACTTTTTTCTCTAATGACATGTGTACACCCTTCATTACGTAATTCCCACAGCATAATCCTTCTAAACCCTGTAAATATTTTATAGAGAATTAGTACAGTAAAAATCAAAGGAAATCACCAATAATTATCTGACTTCCTGTTTAAGTATTCAAGTATGTTCATCTTGTAAACTAAAGTTGTGTCATAACAATGTATTAGATCATTTTATGTAAACAGTCATGTGTTTTTATTATAAATCTCGTAAATTTATGTTAAGGTTTAGAACTCTGTCATTTTCTTGGTTCTTTATAAACAAATACCAAGTAAGAAAGATGTTTGTAGAAGAACTTTTTACTTCGTTGTGATTGATCTGTGTGCGGTAAAGAGAAGGACTCGGAAATCGGACTACGTAGTGAGTATGTGGACTTTTTCCGTTTTTCGTAGTCGTCAAGAGGACCTGGGGGAAGTCTCTTGTGCTTTCGTCCTAGGTCTCGTTCTCCTCCGCGGTACACTTGACAAGGGTTTCTAAAGGAGAAAGTGAAGAACCGGATCTACTCCCAAAGAGTCGGAGTCGTGACAATTGCAAAACCCGGTAATTGCTACTGCAGGTAATGGCATGTTAAGTGAAAGTGAAAGTCATTCAGTCATGTGCAGCTCTTTGCGACGCCATAGATATACAGTCCATGGAATTCTCCAGGCAAGAACACTGGAGTGGGTGGTCGTTCCCTTCTCCAAGGTGTCTTTCCAACCCATGGATTGAACCCAAGTCTCCTACATTGCAGTCGGATTCTTCATCAGCTGAGCCAACAGGGAAACCTGAGAATACTGGAGTGGGTAGCCTATCCCTTCTCCAGCGGATCTTTCCTACCCAAGAATAGAACCGGGTCTCCTGCATTGCAGGTGGATTCTTTACCAGCTGAGCTACAAGGGAAGCCCTTGTATGAATGGCATGTTATGCAACCATTAAAAGAGCTTTACAGCACGTATGCATACACATAGGTGTGCATGTATTTGTGTATATATATGTTTATCTTCAAAATAAGTATATAAAGTAGACTTAGTGAAGAACATTTACTAATAGTAAATTGACCCTTTTGTGTATAGTTCTTTGACTGCTGACAAACTTGCATATCCATGTGACCATCAGCAGAAACCAGATCACAGGAGAGTCACTCACCCCTAAAGCTCCCCCGTGCCCCACTGTTGTCAGCCAGCCCCTCACCCCCAGCTCCCCCCCTCAGCTCCTGTGATCTCTTTTCTCTCCCTATAGCTTTGCCTTTTCTAGAATGTCATAGAAATGGAATCATACAGAAGCTTGCTTTTCGTGTCTGGTTCTAGAATTGATGCTTTTGAACTGTGGTGTTGGAGAAGACTCTTGAGAGTCCGTTGAACTGCAAGGAGATCAAACCAGTCAATCCTAAAGGAAATCAGTCCTGAATAGTGATTGGAAGGACTGATGTTGAAGCTGAAACTCCAATACTTTGGTCACCTGATGCAAAAAAACTGACTCACTGGAAAAGACCCTGATGCTGGGAAAGATTGAAGGCGAGAGGAGAAGGGGACGACAGAGGATGAGTTGGTTGGATGGCATCACAGACACGATGGACGTGAGTTTGAGTAGGCTCCAAGGAAGCCTGGGGTGCTGCAATCCATGGGGCCGCAAAGAGTCGGACACGACGGAGCGATTGAACTGAACTGAAGTGAACTGATGGACGTTACCATACAGGTTTGTTTGTGTGCATGAACGTATATTTTTATTTCTTTTGGGTAAACACAAGTAGGGTTGTGGAGTTACCGGTAAGTCAATGGTTAATCTTAAGAAACTGCCTACCCACCCCCTCAAAAAAACGAAACAAAATGCTGTTGTTCAAGTTCCCCTCAGCAACATAGGAGAGGGCGCCCTCTACTGGGGAAAGGAAGAAGCCCATCGCGGAGATGCCCAGTCTGGGAGGCAGAAAAAGGAGAATGAACCCAGGAGAGACTCCAGGTTGGGGGATTCTCGGGGGTAGAGACAGAGGAGACAATGTGCTTTTCTCATGAAAAAGAATCAGTTCTTGGCGACGTATATCCATGCCTATATTAACCTTGTTTCCTCCACCTTCCTCTTCTCGTTGGGATCGGCAACCCTGCCAAAACTTAAGCACTGCCCATCCTGGTACTGACTCAGCAGAGCCTCTTTCTCTACTTCCATCCCTGCTCCTATAGCTGGAGCGAGCTGGGGCAGGGACTTTTTTTAAATGGCGTTTTGAAACAAAATAAAACAGGTGAGCTAAAAACACACTCGAGTGAATTTGGAAGCTGGTCATTCGATAACTCAGCTGTTCAGAGACGGACATTCCTCCGCAGTCTTCCGGTGAGCCCCGCTGCGTCCTTGCAGGTCCAGCGGCTCCTCCCTGACGGTTCCAGGCGCATCACTGGGAGATCATAATGTCTGATTTTCATACTTGCTCTTCACATTGTGTGCAATCAGACAATAGTTACTTAAGAAACATGGGGAATGCAGAAATGACTGCAGGGCAGCAGTAAATATAGTGCGCTTTTTCGCAAGTTGGATATTTCTTTTCATGCCTGAAACAATTTTTAAAGCTTTTTTGTACTAGAAAATGCAGGCATGTTTCACCAAAGTAGACGTACTGTGATTCGAAATCCAATAAATGAAGGCAACGCATGGCCTTCCAAGAGAGAAATATTTGAAGACTGAAAAAAAGTGGGTGAGGCCGGCAGCCAGCCTTTAGAGGTGAATCAGAGAATTAATACAGCCATGAGAGGGGACATCCAGAGAAAGCCGGCCACCCAGGAAGGAGGGGAGAAAGTGGTCGGCCAGAGGGGAAAGAGTAAGTGGGAGGAGGAGCCACAGGTGTGAAATGCAGAGAAGGGAGGGATCAGAGGACGGAAACTCAACAGCACTGTGGGTGTAATACCCCTGGAGGGCGTGGGTGCCTAGATGACATAGGTCAGGGCTGACCAACTGGGAGCCTGGAAGCTAGTGTAAAGCGGAGGAAACCACCCCGTGGCCTCTCGCTGCCCAGAGTTTGTGGCCACGAAGCTCGCCTGGACCGCCCTGTGTCCCAGGTGGCTGGCCACCTCCAGGCACATAGCAGGCTTGTGATTGACCTGTTGAACAAATGTCTGAACTCTGGGTAGCACTGAGGTTCTGCTTTTATGAAATAATATTGTCTCAGTTGTGTACTGTTGGGGAGGGGAAGTTTCCCCCTCTGTGCCCCTTGGGTTACTGTGGCTGAGCTAATGATAAATCTAATGATAAAATGAAACAACAAATGGAAACAGTGACAGACTTCATTTGCTTGGGCTCCAAAATCACTGCAGATGGTGACTGCAGCCATGAACTCGGTCGGAAGAAGGCAGAGGTCGACGTCTGGGACGTTCTTTTTGATCCTTCACGACTTCAGGATAAAAGTCTGAGGGGGTGGGGTGAAGGAAAAGTATGTGTAGTGAGAGAAGACCGCGAGTGAGGTGGGTCGAAAGAGAGTCAGGGACCAAGATTTTGGTACTTGAGAAAGAGGAAAGTAGTTGGGGGGGGGGCTGGCGGGGTGTTGGGAAAGGGAATTCGAGTCGTGACACTGGAAATCATCGACTCCCCACGGGAATGGTCATCCACATTTCCTGTTACTGTAAAATTCACGATGGGAAGGGTCGAACGATGTTTCCGTCCGACTTCACCAAGTCACTCTAGACCCAAGACCAAGGGTCCGGACAGAAACGGAGTCAAAAGAGGAGACATTTTACCCCACTATTACAAGAGAAGCGTTTAAACCGACAACACTAGTAATTCGGTTTGGGTCCCGACCTTCGTCCGACCCACGACCACCACCACTATACTCGTCGTATTGGCCGACAACACTAGTAATTCGGTTTGGGTCCCGACCTTCGTCCGACCCACGACCACCACCACTATACTCGTCGTATTGGTATCGCGAAGGCCCCTAAGACCGGTGGCTTCGACCACCCTCTCTCCAAAGACCTGTCCGTGTTTAAACAACTTGAGTAAGTAAGTCGTTTATAAATAGTTCGTGAACAGTTCACGAAAAGATCGGTCGGAAGGTAAAACTTACCCTAATCCCGTACCGGAGGTTACGGGGAGTCTCCAACAAACTTAGGACCAAGAGGTGCTGAGTGGTCCCCACACTAGGAGTCGTTCCGAGAACCGGAGAAACTCTGAGTCGAAGGAGTAGACATTTTACCCCTAGTATGATTACCAAGGTAAAAGACTCACAATTAGGGACACTTCAAGTTTCTAGGAACGGACCGTGTCTCATTCACGAAGTATTAACAATCGGCGATCAGACTAATACGGTCACCCGTAGTGGCCCGGAGTGAGTCCGGGTCCTGTCACGTCTGGGTGGTCTCGGGTGCACCGTCGTAGGACGGGTGGTCCGTAACGGGGGTGGTGGTGCGTCGGAGGAGGAGGTGAAAGGTTTACAAAAGTGTGAGGGTGGGGTGACCTGAACATGTGAAGGACTCCCGTCTCAGACACGACACCGAGGGAACGTCTCACGGGGAGGAGGAAGAGGGTCCATCCCTAGGATTTCGGAAAGGTATACTGTCCGTCTAGTCCCTAATTTAGGAGTCACGGTCGGTGGACCGAAGTTGAGACCAGGTAGGAGGATTGGGGTGGAGAACCTCTCAGGGAGGAAGTTCCAGGGTCCTCCCTGGGGGGGAATGTGTGTGTGAGTATTACCCATGAACGATAGGTCCTCTTTCTCGTCGTAGTACTTCCCAAAACACTCTATTTCTCCTCAAGAGGACGATCGGGTGTTTCGTCCCGAAACACAACCTCCTTGTACGTGGGGGTTCCGGTCTCCCCTACTTTCCTCCGGATAGGGGGTGTAAGGTGTCGGGGAGGTGGAGTGCGGATTGTGTGAACTACCCCAACTTGAGGACACCGGGTGACCTTCTGAGTACGGAAGATGTCCACTCTCTGTATGAAGGGAGAGGAAGTGTCCCCGGTCTGTACCTGAGACTCTCGACACTTATACTTGTAAAAAGTTAATACGTAAGTCTCGACGACAAGTAAGTAAGTAAGTTATGTGTAATTAACTTGTGTCTGACACACGATCCAGAACAAGATCCATGGCCCCTAGGTCTCTCTTTCTTCCGGTTCACACCAGGAGTTAAACGACTGTAGAATCACCCTGCTCCGTCTGTTTGTCGTTTTTGTGTCTATTAATCCCTTAAGGGACCGTCAGGTCACCGATCCTGAGAGTAAAAGTGACGACTGTCACACCTAAACTAAGGAATAGTCCCTTGATTCTAGGGTGTTCGAAGAGTCACACCGGTTTTTATTTTTTATTTACTTTCGTTTATATGTTATCAATATATTATATTGTGTTACGCCACTAATTCTTGTATGCATGCCCCCCTTGTTCATTCCTGCTCTGTCACTACCCACTCCCCCTACCAGTCCCTCCCGGGAGTCTCCTCTTCTGTAAACTCGACTCTGGACCTCCTTCACTCTCTACCTCGGAAAAGTTCGACCCTCCCACCCCTCTTAAAGGTCTACCTTCCTTGTCCTACACGGTTCCGGGACCTCACCCTTCCTTCCACCATATAACGTCCCCATCCTCCCAGTCACAGTGACCTGGTGCACGCGTCCGTCCTACCTCCTACCATTGTCCGCCTCCTCCCCGCTACTGACACCCCAAACGTAGTCCACCACTCCTTTCCGTCCCACTCCCCGGTCCCTAGACCATATCCGAAATCAGTCTGGGGACCGATAACGGACCCCCCTGTACTACCTCTTCCTTCAAAGCACTGACGGAAGGGAGAAGGTTCGGAGGGTGTGAGACAGGACCCGACCTTCCTGACCGGACAGGATCCTCAATACCTCGTCACCCTTTCCGTTCCCGAAACCGGAGTTTGTCTCTGACTTATGGGCTAACCTCCTACGTCTAGGACGGACACCCTGAATGTCCCTGCGGATTGGGAGGGTGACCTTCTAAGACTATGACCGTTTCTAACTTCCGTCCTCCTCTTCCCCTGCTGTCTCCTACTCTATCAACCTACCGTAGTGGCTGAGCTACCTATACTCAAACTCATTTGAGGTCCTCAACGGCTACCTGTCCCTCCGGACCGCACGACGTCAGGTGCTCAAGTGTTTCTCAGCCTGTGCTGACTCGCTGACTTGACTTCGGAGGGTCCCACCCTCTCCCTACCCATCTAGCCCCTCCGGTCAGAGTTCTCGACCGGTCCTCCTCCCTCCACAGACACGGATTTGAAGGTCCGAAGCGTCCCTCCACCAACTCCTTTCGTTCCTTTCACACTCCCCAGACCTCCAGTATCGTGATAAAGAGAAAAATTATTCCTCCGACCCGTCCTGGGTTTCCACACGTGGTCCTTCTTACCCTCCCGACCCGGAAGGTGAGTGGAGTATTTTGTGGCGACAAAATAAATGTAACATGGTTCTCATCCATGGAAACATTGAATTCTCCGTGTGCTTATACAACAGGAAGTCAGCGCTTCAGAGACCGAAACGGTGGGGTACCGGACGTCGTGCGGTCCGAAGGGACAGGAAGTGGTCGAGGGCTCAGTAGAGCGCAAACGAGTTTGAGTACAGGTAACTCAGCCACTACGGTAGGTTAGCAGAGTAGGAGACAGCGGGGAGGAGGAGGACGGGAGTTAGAAAGGGTCGTAGTCCCATATAAAACCTCAGTTGCACCTGAGGTAGCCCTTCATGAGTGACTCCACCCCCTGACCCTCCCGCCCCGACGTGGGCTGGGACTGCTGAGGACTCCTCCGGCTGTTCTCCTCGTTCTGCCCTTTGGCCGAGCTCAGACGTCGGTCCGACGTGGTGTGGCCGGGGTAGAAGTAGGGCCGGGGACGGGGAGACGGGATCTCCCTGGGCTCCCAGGCTCCCCGCCCCGAGCGGGTCCGGGGCGGGTCCGGGGCGGGGGCACGGGGACGTCAGAAGCCGGGGCGCGAGGAGCACGAGGACCGGTGGTCCGAGGACGGACGTCGGAGATCGGGGCGGGAAGGTGCGCACTGGAGCCGGGGCGGGGGCACTCGGGGCGGGGCGGGGGACAGGGGGCGGAGAACGAAGAGACAGTGAAGGACTAAGGGCGAAGGACGAAGGGTCTCTGACCCTAGGCCTCGGTGGGATCCTGCTCCTGCCACGACGTCGGGGACCCGCAGGGACCACTCGTGCTACCTAACCCCGACCCCCGCGCCCGCATCCCCAACCCGCCCTGAAGCCCCCGTCTAGCGCGCCTCGACGCTACCCCCAGCGTTCAGGCTCCTCGTGAGGGGGAGGCGCCACGGGGTGGCAGTCAGGGTTGAGGGGAACCGACGAGTCAGAGGGGGGGTCCTCGGTCTTAGGAACTTCAATCTGAAGACGAAGTGGAACCTGGGGCAAGGCTCGACTCGAGGCTCCGAGCCACCGACCCTCGCCGCGGGACTGGGGCGGGTCAGGACGGTCTGGGGGACCTGGCCGGACCCCGAGGGACGTGTAAGGACGTCCGTGACGTGTAAGGCACCCTGGGTCGTGACACCGAATTGCGTCGCGGGGTCGCCTCTAGTAAGGACGGAGGAGACAGGAGGCGTAGTGGGACGATGGTTTAGGACCCCCCTTTCCCGGGACGACCGCTGACTCTGGGTGGTTCTTCGATCCGAAGGTGACCGACCCGTGGAGGGTGGAGGGGGTGTGTATGGTCTCGGACCCTCTCCGGGGGGTTTGGGGAGTCCAGAGTCGTCACCGAAACGACCTCCAGTTACGTAAAGGTGGAAGTCTAGGGGTAACTTCTCTTCGTCGGTCTGGACGTGACACTGGGATAAAACAAACATTGACCCCTTTGACTCTCGGTCCGTCCAATATTCCTGGTTTAGCGACCGACGTAGGAGGGGTGGTGGGGAGCACGTCGGGACCCTCCCAATCCCCAACAGCCCTACCCGTTTCTGACTGGATACGAAGAGGTGGGACGTCAGTACAAAGCGTTTCACCAGGCCGTCTCGTTTAAGGCTGTACACAAACCCGTCGGACAGTTCTTACTGGTCACGATACTCCTGTAGGCTCACAGGGCACAGTGGACCCTGTCGTGGAAGACGCGGCAGTTGGGGTTCAAGGACCGTCACTAACACCTCCGGTCGCCCCCACCACGGAAGGACCACGAGGGGGATTCGTTCCACCCGGGGCAGCGTCGACCCCTCTCTGACCTCCGTCGAACCAGTGTAGACGGTCCAGAGGCGAGTGAAGTGTCGGGTATTTCACGGGTAGGGGTGCGACGACCCGTCCACAATCTTAGGTCTAAATGACGGGTCCTCCACGATTGTGTGTACCTCTTCCACCAAAAAACAAAAAAAAAAAATAACGGTTCCTTAGTCCCAGTCTCCGTTGAAAAGGACGAGTGGGCCACTGTGGACACTCCTCCTCCACCCAGTCCTCGTCCGTCTCGCTCTCAGTGTGGACCCGTGGACACACGGTCCGCCCTGGTGTAGTGGTAGTAAGGGGTAGGTGCCTCCCCTCCTGAGTCGAGACCCTCCCTGCCTCGGACTCAAAGGACCCCGGGGGAACTGACCGGGGGGAGTACGGACGTCTGGCCAGCGTAACTGTTCCGGATGGGTTGTCACACACCTGTGTGTCCTGGACAGGACCTGTAGCTGACCACGGGGGTGTTACTGCTTCAGTAGCGGTCGCCGAGTCTCCTAACGTGCCAGTACCACTCCGCACCCTGCCACCGCCCGGCCCTCAGAGCTCATACTAAGTTCGAAGGACCGTTCGCCCCGGCTCGTACCCGAAGGCTACTGGAGGGGCGGAGGGGGTGGGGTGGGGGCGCGGAGCTGTCCACACCGTCTAGGGCCTCTTGCCCGACCAGAGGGGCGACTGTCTCGGCCACCACCACGAACTCCCCGTGTGGTTCTCTCACCCGTAGCAGTGGACCGTGGGTCGACGGGCGTTGCACGACGAATCGCGTCCAGACGTGGCACCGGGGACCGGGGCGGGGCACCGGGGCGGGGAGTGGTGTGGGAGAGGGTCGGGGGAGTGTGCACTTTCGACTCCGGATGCCTCCAGTCCAGCTTTGAGCCCAAGACCAGGGGTTTCCCACCAGTCTCGACTGTCGCGGGGGAGGGCCGTCCGACGCTGTTGTACCACGAGTAGACCTTGCACCCGTGCCGCCTCCTCGACATGGCGGACCTGTCGGACGTGGGGCTGGAGTAGATGTTGCAGTCGACCTTGGCGTTACCGTCGGAGAAGACGTGGCGCACGTTCCTGTTCTCGCACGCGCAGTAGCTGGGGGCGGCCCCCTGGGACCACCGCCATACGCCGGGGTCTCCCACTCCTGTTGGCGCCTGACCGGTTCCCCGAGAGACCCACGTGGCGTGTCTGGTCAGGGAGGCAGAGGAGGCGTCCTCGCCCTCTTCCGAGTGCTCCCTCGGGCCGGGTACTCCCGGTAGAAGGACCGGCTACCGTTCCACAAGTGGTGCCCGAAGTCGGCGTACTCGCTCGCCGTCGAACGCGAGACCCTAGGTCACTCACCGACACCGGCAGGATTCCCCGCCTGCGTCCTGTCCGAGGTGGGACCCGTTCGTCCCGCCTTCAGTGGGTCTCTCCGAACAGGGAGGGTCCAACAGTCGGACCGGGGACTCCGTGTGTCCTGGGGTCGGGACGGCCGGAGAAGAGAGGGACAGGGACGGGAGACCGGAGGGGGTGGACGGATGTGTAGACGGACGTCGTCGTAAGAACCGGGGACTTTCCGGGGACGGAGGAAACGAACAGACAAAGGTGAGACCGACAGGAACCTCGGGGTCACGTCTCCGGAGGAGGAGGTCTTTCGGAGGGTCGGGAAGGAGACTTCACGAGACAGGGGGTCGGAATAGGACATTCACTGGAGGTCCCCGGGGAGTCCCTTCCCCGATCACGATGGGACGTCGGACCGAGGGTTTCGCACCCCTGAAAGAGTCGTGGACCAACCACCGGACCCTCAGTAGACTTCCGGACCTTATCCGTCCCTTTATACCCTGGCACCTCACCCCCCTTCGGTCACTCCGGGTTACCCCGTGTTGCACACCGATCTCCCACTCTCACAATCCCCGTCACGGCCGACCGCACACTCCGACCAGCCCCGGTCAGAACTTCGTCCCGACCTTACTACTTCCCTCCTTCGTCCAAGACTGGACCGGGTTAATAGAGAGTTGGGTGTACGGTCCTTTTGAAGCCCCTCGGGTACCGGGACGTCCTCAACCTGAGATCGTTACCTCGAGACAACGGGAAGATGCTGGGACTATGGTTGCACCAGATGCAGACACCGTTCCACCCCGACCCGTCCCGTCCCCACCCCATCTTCTCTTCTGTCTCCACCCGGGAGCACGACTGGGCACGGGGAGGGTGGGAGATCCCGCTGAGGTCGTAGGCCATGAAACTCTAGTGTCTGCTCGGGGGGATGTAGGTGAAGGACTTATGTAAGTGGTCGTTTCTCGGGGTCTCCCCGTACCCCTCGTACGGGTTCTCCCCGAACCTCCAGTCGTTCACACTCTAACGGGCCATTCTTCCCGGCGACTCCTCCGACCGACATCCCCCCACCCCACCCCCGCCCTCGACCTGGGATGTGTGGGTCCCACTTTCCAGTCTAGTGTTCTCCGACGAGTCTTTGTCAATGACCGGGTGACTCCGAGACCTCAGCCCCAGTCGGGTACCCTCCCGAGTCCCCTTCCTGACCTATGCCTCTCGTCTCCCTCGGCCCTCTCGACCATCTCCCCGTCCAAGGTGGGTACCCAGGAGGGAGGTGGGGGAAGGGGTCCAAGATGTTTGACGTACTCGCGTTCACACTCGGGTAACAGTACTGACACGGTTCTTTCCACTCCGGCGGAACAAGGGACGGGTGAACGAGGGAAGAGATCGTCTGTCTGGTGTACCCCCACTGGCTCCACTCCGGACACTCACCCTGTACCGATTCACGCTCATATTAGTCACCCGGAGTACCTGTGGTCGCACGGGACGACCCCGTTCGTCGCTACTCTGTGTCCCACTCGACTCCGGAACGAGACCTACCTGCGCCCCGTCGGAAATCTCCAGACGGGACATCCTCCGTACCGTTCTGGGTGGAGGGCCGACCCCATCCTAGAGGTACTCCCCACCCATTATTCGGTCCGCTTCCGTGCCTCCACCCTCGCCACTCTCGGTCCCTCAGACCGACGTCACCTCCGAGGGTCCTCCGCTCCTAAGTCGGTATACACCGAACCGGAGCCCCGGGGTCGACTCTCGGAACTTGTTCGAGGCAAAGAGATGTCGGTCGTAATTGACTCACGGTACATACATCGCACGGTTCGGGCAGGTCCCTCGTCCCGGACGGCGTCAAGTGTTAGGTGTCCCGTGTCTGCACCGAGGGCCTCAGGGTGTTTCGTGTATCGACCGGGGACGAACCCCTCCACCCTCCTCAGAAGTCTCCCTCGACAACCACCGCAGGTCTTCCCTTCACTTTCCTGTCTAACCTCGAAATCTTTCCAGTGATCCCCAGTCCGGTAACCTTCTGGCCAACTAACCCGACGGTCGGACCTCCAGTCTTCTCACCGCTCCTCCACCGACGAGTCCCAGGTCTACTCTCCTGGGACGTCCACCCGGGGGTCGACTGGGCCCGGAGGGAGGCGGCGGGGGGCCCCGTCAGCCTGGAGAAGGTCCTACTAGACATAGGGCTGTGTCGGCCCGGACTCCGCCGGGACCTCCGTCTCCTCACCCACTCGCCCGCCCTGCGGTCGGGGTAGGAGTAGAGGGACGCCCTCCGGATGCACGGGTCGTTTGTCGCCCTAGACTTCCAGTCGGCCGCGTTACACAACAGCCTGTCGGCCGGGCGGCACCGGGGACCACGGGGGGCGGGCCCTGGGAGGTACGGACGCCGAAGGTGGTTGTAGCGACCCGAGTCACCGTCGGAGCGGCCTCGACCCCATACACGGAGTGTCGAGCCTCACCACAACGGGTCCAGACGACACGGGCGGGCTTGTCAAGTGACGGGAGAGGAGTGGGGTCCGGGGACGGGCTACCATCTAAACCCCTCCCGACACCGAGACGTTAAGAACGACCACAGAGACGTCCTCCGGCCCTTCGACCTCCTCCACTACGTCCTCGACGTCCGCGACTCTCGCGACCACGTCCTCGTCCCGCTCGCGTAACCGGCGGACCTCCTCGTCGAGTCGGCGTACCTCTTACCTCTACGGATCCAGGGGCCGGGAACCTGTGACGAGGGACAGTGGAGGAAGGGGGTGGGGAAAGAGTGAGTCGGAGACAGTGTGGCTGACGTCCGACCGATGGGGGGACGGGGGACGACTCCCAAAGACCCCGTCCAAGCCCCCTCCACCCCCCGTCCCCCTCGGGAGGGAGCCCGGGTCCGACCTCGGTGGCGATCCGAAACCCGAAACCAGAAACAATGACAACCTCCTAAAAACATGGTTCCTCGTGAATATAACACTCCCTGGTGGAGGGGGCGGGGGGGCGGTCGGTTCGTCCTCCCAACCCGAGATATAAAAGTAAGGTTTATTTTACAAGAAAGATTTTTCGGTCCGACCGGGAAGACGACGTTCCCATCCCGACCCTTTCCTTCAGACCCGTGGACCCCTGTGCCCTGTGGGGGTTCCGAGTGTCTACACTCTCTCCCCCGGGACTCGTACAGGGGGTCAGAAGGGACTGAAGACAGTCCATCCTCTAGTCTCCGTCTTCGGGACACCTGCGGAGGTCCCGGACGGGACGAAACTCGGCCCACGGGTCAAGGAAGAGAACCTCCGGTCCGGTGTCCGGGGTACCGGGGTCGGACCGGCCCCTTCTCCGGCGACTCCTAGACGACACCTAGTCCCACCAGGACTCTCTGGGATCCCCGGGTGGTCCCAGGGCACCACCCTCCCGACCCGTCCCACAAGACCCGTCCTTCGCCTTCACGGCTACTTGCCGTCGACGGCAACTCTCGCTCTCGAGAGTAAAGTGTGAGCTGGGTCGGTCTCGACCTCCACCCTTGGGTCGCGACTCTCCGCTGCTTGGCTACCACTCGTACCTCGGCTGACCCAGGACCCCCGTCCCCGACGTCCTCCAGTCCCGACCTTACAAACCCGGGGGACCCTCGATCCCTTCCTGGGGGGTGTCCGGACCCCTGTGACTCGACAGTCCATCCAACCAGCACCCGTCTCCACCCTCTGGGCCCACCCTGTTTGTGGCCCGTCTCTAACCCGGAAAGAGAGTGGAGTGGAATCTGGACCCGCAGGGACCCTAAGTCCCCCACCGGGAGTCGCGGGGTGACACAGGGGTCGGGGAGGGGTTCTGGGGGAGGGCTCCCTGGGCCCACCCTGTTTGTGTCCCGTCTCTAACCCGGAAAGAGAGTGGAGTGGAATCTGGACCCGGAGGGACCCTAAGTCCTCCACCGGGAGTCGCGGGGTGAGACACAGGGGCCGGGGAGGGGTTCTGGGGGGGGAGGGCGGGGGAGGGGTGACGGGGCCGAGTCTCCCTGAGAGTGGACACGTGGCAGAGCTGATCGAACGCAGGGACCTCGGTCCGTCCGTCGGGGCCATCCCTTTCCGGACGGTCGTGGAGCCGTGGGGAGGGGGGAGTGTGGGGGGTGGACGGAACAAGGTTGGCGTCCGAAGGAGGCCGTCGACGTGAGCGGAGGGGTCGGGGACCGGGACTTTCGGACTCCGGGGGACCCTGGGTCAGCTTGCCTTTGCGACGTCGACCCCGCCAGGGTGTCGACCCTTCCCCCCCCCCAGAGTCACTGGGGACAGGACCCTGAACCGGTTTACCTTCCTTTCTCAGCGGAGCCCCAACCCACGGAGGGAGGACTCGGAGTCTTTCTCGGTCGGAACGGAAGAAAGGGAAGGTAGGGGGGCGGAGGACCCCGACCCCCGTCTCAGAATTGTGCGAGTCGGTTATAAAGAACTCGGGGATGAGACCCGATCCTCAACAAATCCACGAATTCGGTTTTTTCTAGGAATAGAAGGACCACCCTTCTACTTTGCTATTCGTACCGTGTGTTCGTCTCGCTAGGGACACAACCCCTTCCCACCCACTTGTCCCGACCGGCGTCCCCACTTACAGTTCCGTCCGTAGGTGGGTCCACTCCGGAGTGACTCCCGCGGGGCTCGGTCCCGCTCGTCCCTCGGCCCCTCGTGAACCCCTGCCTCGTAAGGTCTGTCTTCCGTGTCGGTCCCATGTCCGGGGTCCGTCCTCGTCCGAAGACACCACGTCACCCCCCTCCCCCCCGCCAGTACCCACCAGCCGATAGTGTCTGGGTCTTGTCCGGAAGCACTGACTCATTGGTGAACCCGAAAAGACGACCTGACAGGGTTTGAACGGGTTCTCTGTTGGTTGGGTTCGTCACTCGGAGGCGGACAGAGGGGTGTCCTAGACGGGACACGAGATCCCGAGACCTGTGACGACCGGGACGGACCCCGGGACCCGAGCCTGTTGTCCCCGTTCCCGAGGTTGAGGAGCCAGTGACAACAGGACGACGACGACGACGAGGACGACGACCAACGACCGGACCGCGACCGGACCGCGGCGGAATCGGCCCTGAGTCCCCCGATGATGGTGGGCCGGGCGGACCCTCGACGCGAGACCCCGGCGTGAGCAGCGGACGAGACCCGGTCGGGTGGCCCGGCTACCGAGGCCCGTCTCGACCCGAGTGGTCTACTCCTGGGCCTCGCCGTCCTCCTGCTCGGCCTGCACCTTCTGCTGATGCTAGACGAGTCACCGGTTCTCCTCGCGTCTAGGGTCCTTCTCCTCGCCGCCCCTCTCCCCGGGTCGGGTGGCGTCCGGGGGCTCGATCGGCCCCGTCACGCGTTGCTACTGTGCCTCCCGCCGGACCCGGAGTCGACGGTCCCCGGTCGTCCGAGTCCTCCGTCACGACTCCGGGACGACTCACTGGACGTGCGGAAGCGACCCTCGCGCCGGACCCTGCTGTCGAGGGCCCGTCGGTCGCCGGTCCCGGAAGTACAGTGGCGCGACATCCGTGTCCGGGACACCGGTGTGGGGTCGGTGGCAGGGAGACGAAGGCTCGACGGCGTCGACCTGTGTCGACGGGACCTGAGTCCAGTGGGGGCGAACCTCTCGGAACCTGACAGTGTGAGCGGGGTCAGGGGGGGTCATCAAGACGGGGGTTCAGACGCATAGGGGCCGGGGAGGTCGTTCCGGTAGGCAGGGGTCCACGAGACCCCTTAGTTGCCTTTATTTTAGGCAGGTTGAGGTGCCTAGACACCAGGACAGTACTAGGAAGGGTAGGGACTCGACCCTAAGCAGGTGGGTACCGTGGTGGAGACGGGACCTTCGGTTCCTTCTCGGTCCAGCCACGGTACTAAGCTAGGAAAATTAAGAGGTTCCCGTGCCGAGTTGACGTCCTCCGGTCCACCGGCGGGGGAGGTGGTCGTCGGTATCGGATGTCGGGAACCACCAGTACTAAGACCCCATACCGGACTGAGTGTGGTCAGTGAGGACGTGAGGATCCGTGCCGGGGCCGAGAGACCTTGGCCGGGTCCCAGGGCGGCGGGTGTAGGGGTGGGCAAGAGAATCGCGGGTCCCGCGGGTGCCGGGGAGAACCTGAAAAACCAGGGACTCCCCCCAGCCTATCCCTCCCCCCGCCACGACCTCCCGCCACCACCACCACCGCCACCGTCGTCTCCTCCATCGCCCCGGAGATGCTCGAGGACACCCGGCCCCGACCCGGCCTTGGGGAGCTTCCCGCTCTTGAAGTCCCCCGACGTCCCCTTTAGTTTCGGTTTAGTCGCAGAAGAACCGGACCCCGGTCCTGCCCGCTGAGAGGGGTGAGGGGCAGGGGTGCAGACCCCAAGTCCGGTACACCAGTGCACGGGTGGGTGTCCTCAGGGTGTCCTCTGCTTCTTAGCCTCCGACTCCGACCAGTGCTCTGCCGGTTCCGTCGGGACGCCAACCGTCGTCCCGGTGTCGACCTCGGCCGGCGTGGGGGTGTCATGGACTGTCCCCAGGCCCCTGACGACAACTCCGCGGACCCGCTCGCGTCGAACCCGACCTTCCTCTTCCGGAGGAACTACGACAGGTCCTGCCTCCCGCGGTGCATGCACTTCGGGACCCCCGTCTCCGGTCCGGTCCGCTGTCAGCCCCAGTCACCGAGGAGCCGGGACCGGGGCCGGGGTCGGGGGTGGGGAGTCAGGGGGCTGGAGTGGTCCTTCCGGACCAACCGTGAGAGTGACTCGCAACATAGTAGACCTGACAGGTGACCACAGACGGAACACTTCACCCTCAGTTTGACCGAGTGCAGGAGGAGGCTAACGACACCCGCGGGCCCTCCCTCCCAGTCTCCGTAGGTCCTTCCCCCGGGGTGGGTCGGGGTGGACGGGGAACCGGTCGTCCCGGAGGTGAGTGGTCCCTTCCGGCCTTTCCCCCCAGGTGTGCCGCCCGGTCCTCCAGTAGGGTTAATTGCACGGCCTTCTTCCCCACGGAGACACTCATCTCACGGGTCGTTGTACGGTTGTAAAGTTTGGGACCGAGGGAATCTTTGTGGGAGACGGGACTCCGGGGTGGGTGACGTAGGTCCGTGGGACCCTCGAGTCGGACGGGGGAGTGCTACCAAAGTGGACGTGTAGTCGTCGTAGGGGCCCCGGGGGAGGTTAGGCGACCAATCCTAAGGCGAAGTTCTTGACGTCCTGTTCCCGTCTCCCAGTCCCAGAGTCCGTCTCAATGTCTGGCTCACAAGTCTTTCCCCCACCCCTTTTCACTGTACCCCCAACCCCCAACACCACCCCCGAGACCTCACACCAGAGGGGGACGACTGTGGGAGTTCTAAAGGTTCCAAACCAGGTTTCCGTGGGGGAAGAGGTGTTTAGGAACCGTTTCCACAGACCAACGACCGTAGCGGGGTTCCTGTTTAAGTACCCCCATGTTGAACGTTAGACCTATCCCGCGGACGGGAGGGTTGGAGCTAGGGGTTTCTAGTGGAAAAACTCCTCTCATCGCACAGAGTGACTAATCCTGAGCCCGTACCGTTGGGTGAGGTCACAAGAACGGACCTCTTAGGGTGCCTGTCTCCTCGGACCGTCCGATGTCAGGTACCCCAGTGTTTCTCAACCTGTACTGGTTTCGCTGAATCGTGCGTCCACGTCTCTGAACGGGTCCTAGCCGTCGACCAGACGTAGTGTCGACTGCAGAGTCTGGGGTTTTTTCACTCGTTCACGAGTGAAAGGTTTGCATGTCACTACACACACAGTCGTCCCACCCCCCAGGTCGTTGGGGCTGGGTCCCCCTAAGTCCGTGTGTACGTCCCGGACCCTCTCTTCTGCCCCGTCCTGGCTCACGTTCTCCCTTGGGTGGAAAAACTGCTCTAGGGCCCGTAGGCCCCACTCCATCCCCCCGTCGAGGTCGAAGGGAGACTACTAGAACAGGTACCAAAAGAAGGCCAAGAGACGTCACTTCCCGCCGACCTCTTCCGTCTCCCACTCTCCGCGGAACGTCCGGCGGGTGCCCGGCGGGGACGGGGCCCCCCCAGGGGGGAGGGCGGGGCTGCGGGCGGGAGGGCTCCTCCGCCCTGAACGGCTAGGTCACTCGTACAGCATGTAGTCCCGGGGGTTCGAGGTGGTCAGGTGACGGGCCAACACCGGTG
Source organism: Capra ibex (assembly GCA_006410555.1). Classification (NCBI taxonomy): domain Eukaryota; kingdom Metazoa; phylum Chordata; class Mammalia; order Artiodactyla; family Bovidae; genus Capra; species Capra ibex. The sequence continues at coordinate 29,041,492 of SJYO01038983.1, forward strand.
ACGCGTGGTCTTAGAGTCCGCGGGACCCCCGGTCCACCTTGGCGGTCAGTCTGGTTCGGGACGGACTGCCACGACGGACGGGGACCCGGGTCGGCCGACGGTGAATGTACATGAGCTACCACGGCGTCTTCCACACCCAGTGTCGCGGGAGCACCTAGCTGAGGAACGTCTCCGGTTTCAGGCAGTCAAACTACACCGGACTCCCTCTTACAATCTCCCAGTCCCGGGTCGGGGGACGGGAGGTGCCCCGAGTCGGGAGGGGTACGGCCGCGTGGGACCGACAACTCGTACTACAAAAGTCCAAACTCCAGGGCCATCTACTACGGAACCTTCACCTCTACCGGGTCCCGGTCACACTAGAGACTGTCCATCTTTGACGTCCCTGTCCTGTTTCACCTCCGGTCCCGCCCCGACCTCGGTCCGGATCCGGGACCTGGGTGAGTCCTCCCTCCGTTCTCCATTGTGGGTGGTCCGGCACAGAAGATCCTTCTACGGAAGAGCGAGGTCCACGCACTTTTCGAGTGGTGGACACTGTGTTTGTGCAATCGTCGACGCACGACCCTGGTTCGAGGAGACGAGCGGCTCAGAGCCAAACAAGAGCCCCTCTCACCCCGAGCCTTAAGGGCGGGATGGACGGAGGGTCTCGACGGCACCCCTAAGTTAAGTTAAGTCGTTTGTAGATGGCTGCGGATGAGCCACGGACCGGGACACACCCCACTTCGACCCCTGTCTCTACTTCTCTGGGTCGGTACCGGGAGTCCTGCGAGTCAGATTACCCCTCTGCCTGCGTGTGCCTGCGAGCCTATGCGGTCGGGCTCCGATGTCGAGGTTGTCGGATTGGGGTTTTGGGAGTGTCTCCCCTGTCCTCCTGTGTTAGGTGGGGGTGTACTCACCTGTCTCTTTCAGGTACCGTCGCCGCTCTGAATTCCCGTACTTCTCTACCGTACGTTCCTTACTTCGGGGGCCCCAAGCACCCATGTCGACCCCAGTCGCTCTTCTTGTCCGGGCTAGTGAAGGGGCGGGCTCCTCCGGTAGGTCCGTCCATGCCCCTCCGTACCTCGACACTCGTCCTCCCGCCCCTGTTAGGGCACGAGACTCTACGGCTGGGACCCTCTGGGACCCTCAAGCACCTCCTCTGTGATCCTTCCCTCACTCGACCTCGGAAGCTCCGGTCACTTCCTTCGCGACCCTGAGGAGGGGAGGGGGTCTCTCGTCTCTCCTACCTCCCGTGGTATCTCTTATTCGGTGGACCTGATCCCAGATTAACCTACGTCCTTTGTGTCCTCTCTCCTGGTCCTACACTGGCTCAGCGTCACCTTTGTCTGTCTTGTTGGGAGACCTGCAGAGATGGTTAAGGGTGGTAAGGGTAGGTGGGGTTGTGTCCCCTCCTTGTGTTCTCCGCGACCTGTCTGCAAACGACTTACTTACTTACATACGTACGTACTTACCTGTCTACCTCCCTACCCACTCCACCCCCGGGGGGCGGTAAGACGAGGGGTGTAGAGAGGGCCGAGGGGGCGGTCTCGAGGGACGCGAGCAAGGGACCGGAACGGGTGGGGGGCCGACGCAGGGGCAAGCATGGCGACTCCGTGAGCTCCTACTCCATTTCAAACGGCGGTCAGACCTTCCGTATCCGGTCAAGGTGTTACTTTCCCACGAAGTGGCTGAGGTCTTACAAGGCGAGTCGGGCGCACACACGGCACAGGAACCGCAACGCGTGTTAAAACCGGACGTCTCCGTCCCTACCCAATCTTCCACCCACGGGTCCTGAGGGAGTCGGGGGGACGTCAGTACTGGGAGGGACCGGCCGGAGATCGTGGGGCGATGTAAAGAGGTGTCAGATGGCGATAGTCGTTGGTCGGAAAGGTCCCCGACCAAATAGGATCATCGTACCGATAGACTACGCTTCTCGGTTGAGTAACCTTTTCTGGAACTACGAGTTTTCTCAAACTCGTCTGAGACCCTCTGTCACCTTCTGTCTCCTCGGGTCACACGACGTCAGGTACCCCAGTGTCTCAGTCTGCACTGAAACCAAGTCAAGTCAACGAGTAAGCACAGGATGAGAAACGTTTGGGTACGTGTGGTCCGAAAGGTCAGGTAGTGGTTGAGGACTTCGAACGAGTTTGAGTACAGGTAGTTCAGCCACTACGGTAGGTTGATAGAGTAGGAGACAGCAGGGGCAGAGGAGGACGGAAGCTAGAAAGGGTCGCAGTCCCAGAAAAGGTCACTCAGTCAAGAAGTGTCTTCGTCTTGGGTATGTCTGTGCTGAATCGCTGACTTGTTGTACCACAAAGAGTTGGAGGTGAGAGTACTACAAACCCCGTCTGCCAAGAAACACCACCCCCCGATAGAAACGTGACGTCCTAGAAATCGTCTTAGGGACCGGAGTTGGGTGACCCATGGTCATCGTAAGGGGGGAGAGCAGTACTGAGTTTTTACATGTGTCTGTGACGACTTACTAGGGACCCTCCGTTGTCCCAGGTGTCGACTCTCCACGTAATTTTGGTCTATTAGCTTTAACTGCTATTTGTTCGTTTACAAGTTCTGTCACTGGTAGAGGAGAGCGTGTAAGTGAGGACAGGGGCTCTTCGGGTCGTGTCACGTGACCGTTACCGTCAGTGAGCCACTACTCGACAACCGTTTTACTTACTGAGTGGAAGGAGTCCTGAAAGTACCGTATATAAAACGGGTCTAACGACGGGACATGGAAAGCGTGGACCTTGTGGACATCCCGTCCCCTCTGTCCTAGTTGGAGGGAGAGGTATGGATAGAAGTTTTTCGAGGTGGGACTTCGAGACCATGACCCTGGTTCTTCGGATCCGGGTGGGTCCCCACCCCGTCATTTCTAAAGTTCAGATTAAGACTCTCCTAAACGAAAAGGAAGGAAGGGAGACTCAAGTCAGTCTCCGAGACGACCAAATGTTCAGATTAAAATAAAATAAAAATTTTAAAAAACCGTCGAGGTGTCCACCCTAGAATCAAGGGGCCGATCCCTAACTTGGACGTGGGGACATGACCTTTACGTCCCAGAATTGGGGACCTGGTGGTCCCATCAGGGATGTTCAGATTAATCAAGACTTTGTGAAACTACGTCGTTTTGAATCCGATACTCCGGTCAGTCCTTCCTCCTCTCGGTCATGGAACGGTATCAAGGGGAACGGGTCGTGTGCGTCGTCGAGTTTCGTCACCCCTGGCTACGCGAGCCCCGGGCCCAAGTGTGACGAGAGTCAGTCGAGGTGGAGGAGTATCACAGGGTGTCCGGACGTCCGTGTCCTCCAATTGCCCCCGTTACACGAGGACGCGAGGCGTCCAGGGGAAGGGGTCGGGTAAGGGAGGAGGGAGGGTGTTGTGCTGGGAGTGAGTGAGGTCCGGTCGGCGGGAGTTGAGGCGCTCCCCTGTGCGTAGGACGCTCTTTGGCTCCCCATTCTCGGTTCCCTCCACGGTCCGAGGGAGAGGGGTTTCGACCTGACGAATCGGGTCTTCTCTCCCAGTCCTTACCCTCGACCATCCGCTACCTGGTCCTGACCCCTCCTCTCCGCTCCCGTCCTATCCCTCTGCGTCCCCTTCCCGACCCTCGCACGTCCTATCTAGCCCCACACCCCTCCCAGTCTAGAATTGTCACCGACCCTAGACTCTGTTTGGTCGCAGACGCCCTGGGCTCAGGAGTGACGATCCTCCACGGGCCCGCTAGGGTGGCGGACCTGCTGCTCTAGCTCGGCCCTAGTTCGCCGCGGGCCCGCCTGGTGAGTGGCGCCCCGACTCGAGACCGAGCGGGAGCGGAAGCGACGGAAGGAGACAGAGGTCCAGGTCCAGTTTGTGGCGTCGGTACCGACGCGGCCGGGTCGCCCGGGTGGCCGCTCATATGTCGACGGGAGACTGACTGTCAGGCCCTCGGGCCCCGGAATGCAGTAGTGAGGCGCTGTCGAAGCGCGTGGATATTGTGTTCTCTGACGGGGCGGGAGCTCAGCCGCCGCCCTCATTCCGTAGAGCCCTTACCATCAAGGTCTCACGACTCCACGGCTTAGGTCGGCCTGGGTCCGAAGCCGGCCGGCGAGTCAGAAGGGTTGTGTCGAGGGGCCCCCTCCGTGGCCTGGTCTCGGAGGACCTTCCGCTGACAAAACCAAGACCCCGCTCAAACTCGTACCTACCCTGTATCAGCCTTCACGTACGTCCAAACTTGCATTTGTGTCAAGGGTCGGGGCAACCTCGGGACGCGACGGCCCAACAGACCCACCGCCGCTCTCCGTCCATGGCATAGAGACGAGCTGCGACTTTCCCTCGGCCGCCGACGTCGTGCCGAAGGGATTACACGGAGAGCCGACCTTCTGAACTTTCAGTCTCGTAAATGACGAGGCATAAGTTGAGTGACGACCCGAAACAAGGGTCACTTTCACAATCAGCGAGTCAAGACAGGTCGAGAAACGTTCGGTTGCCCTGACATCGGGTGGTCCCGGGAGACACGTACCTTAAGAGGTCCGTTTCTATGACCTCACCCAACGGTACGGGAGGAGGTCCCCTAGAAGGGCTAGGTCCCTAACTTGGGCTCAGAGGGTGTGACGTCCGTCTAAGAAATGACAGACTCGGTGTCCAAGGAGGGGTTTTTCCAAGTAAAGAAGTTCAGAGTAGTTGGGTGGGTATTTATGTCCGAACCGGACACGTAGTCCGTGTTCTTGAACATAAACCGTTGTGATGTTATTACTTGTACGGTTTGGGCCGGACAGTCAAATCTACACCCGTGCCTAAGAACAACCTACCCCAAAACCCCCACCCTTAACCCGGTCTGGTCTGGAACCTACTAAAGGTTGTTAAACCTTCGACAGACCTACACGTAAGGTCAACCTGGCACCCCCGATCTATACTTGAGTTTACCTGTCTTAAGTCTCAGAGGTCGGACCTCCTCCCAATAGACCAACCCCAACCGGGAACGACATTAAGGTAGAAGTCCTTTGGGAGGCCAAACCCAGGACCACACCCACGGGAACCGTGCGCGGAACGGTCAACACTTGGGTCTCCGGACTGTCACATCGTCAAAGAGGAAGGGACCACCGAGTCTGTCATTTCTTAGACGGACGCTTCGTCCTCTGGGTCCAAGTTAGGAGACCCAACCCTTCTAGAGGACCTCTTCCTTTACCGTTGGGTGAGGTCATTAGAACGGACCTCTTAAGGTACCTGTCTCCCCGGACCGCCTGATGTCTCGCTGATCGTGAAAGTGAAAAATCTACGATGTCCATCGGGAATTGATGGAGAGGAAGGGGGAGGGTGTAGGGGACAGATGGATGCGAACTCTTCACAACAGGGTCACCGTTTTTGGACCGGGTCTGAGACGTGTACAGCGATCAGGTATTGGGAAATAAGCCTCTCCCTACGAACGCCTCGACAGGTTCGAGGACACGACGTGCCTTTCTCAGGAATCCCGTCGGAGGGGACTTCCTCCTGTCCTCACAGCAGAGGAGACGGTTACGTTCAATCTACACGGACTCCGGTTTCGTGGTCTCGATCCACCTATTCCACGTCTCACGTTCCCTCCCCACAAGTGGACAGAGTCCTTGTGGACTCCCATTCCTCCACCCGTCCGGGGTCTTCGACTCACCCCCACATACCGAGTCAGTTTCGCCTTTAGACCTACCACGTAGAACAGGAGTTGGGAAGTTAGTGTCACCGTTCTGTGACTTCGTCACCGACGAGGAGAGGCTCGGACAAAGGAATAGACATCTTACCACGTTATCACAGACGGACCTCCCCTCGACCAATGACGACTGAGGTCCAGTGGACGAAGATGACGAGTCCGGTTTACCCCGTCTGCCCCGTGACGGTTTTCAACAGTCGTCCGAGATCTTGATAGATCTTAAACAATTTACTCCCCCACTCTCATGCTCCTACTCCCCAAATCAGAGTCCAAAAGAACCCTAAACAAGTTCCGTTCCCCGGTCGGTTCGAGAGAAGACATCCGTCGTCCTTCTCTTTGTCTGGACAGCCCCACCCTTCCTACCCGACCCAAACCCGGATGAGGGTGGTTGGACCCCCGTCCCACACACACACACAGACACACACGTCCACGACGAAGAGGTGTCGATCTCAGGACCCGTCGGCACCCCGACCTGCCTCCGGAACCTCTCCCGTTCTTCCGGGGCGCCGCCGAGTGGTCTATGAAAGAAAACACCGGGAGTTCAGGTCCTCCGGAACCACAGCTTTCTCGGGACCCGAGACCTTTCTGGACCCCGGAACCTCACCTGGTCGGGTCCTACCCCGTCCCGGCATCCTTCTCTTCGTCCCTCTCGAGGTCCCTCGTCTCCCATGGTGTCGCGGGGGAGGTCGTGAAACGGGGACGGGAGACCGGGGTCGCGATAAACTTCACCCTGTTCTTCATCCGTTGCCCCATCACCCCGGGTAGTTACGGGTCTGGGACCGTCTCCGGGTCGTCGGCCACTGCCCGGAGCCGGCCCGACCTGGGTCGTGTCCGGTGTGACGTCATCCCAAGGAGCATAAGTGGTCCGTGGTCCCGGAGGAGGTCGTCTAACTCCGCGTCGTCCGGGACCAGCACTTCTCGGACGTCCCAGAGCCCCGACCGCCACCTTGAGTCACGGAAGTTCACGACCCTGTGGTCCGTGTACTGTGGGTGGTCCACCGGGGCCCGTGCCCCCACCCGTCCGTCCCGTCCAGCGTCCGGTGTCCGGTGGTATCGGCGTCGGTCGTCGTCCAGGTGTGGTATTTCGAGGTCCTAGGTCAGAGCGTCCATCTTCGGCGGGTACGCCCCCAACTAGAGATACTCGGCGCCGGGTCGGGGCCAGTCGAACTCGAGGTGCAACTTCTGGGGTAGGTCGTCGGGCGTCGGGTCCGTTGTCGCCTTCCGTCGGACGTGGTCGACGCGGAGGACGAGGCCCCGGTCGGGTCACCCGTACGTCCGACGCCAGAGTCACTTCGGTCCGTTGGAGCACCCCGGTAACAGTCTCTGTTTCCGTCGGTCGTCGGCGGGCGGTTTGTTGTGGTCTAGGTGTAGCACAAGGCACGGGAGCTACTTGAGGTAGTCGTCGTATCGTAATGGGGTCGGGTCGGGTTACGGGCCCACCAGTCGGAGCGGGACGTTCAGAGCCCGCTAGGCCCTTTTCACGAGCACCGTGACACTCCGTAGGAAGTGGTCGGCGTGTGGGTGACGCGGCCGGGGTTTGAGGTCGAAGTACTGCGGACCATCCCCGTGGACCGCCTGTCGGGACAGGTGTAGCCGGAGTGAGAGGTCACCTGTCGTCCCGTGCCGTATCTCCCTCCCGCGCCCGGTCCCACCCGGTGCCGCCGTGTTGTCCACGTCGACCCACGCCGAGAAGACGAACCGGTCCGCGTACCGCCGGCCGCCCGACGTCCCGTCCGGGTCGAGGACCGTCTCGTTCCGACACTCGTGGTCCGTCAGTAGGGTCATCCTTTTCGTCGGTAGCTCGACGTCCGGCGCACGGGCGTGGTCGAGGCGGTCGCGGGCCCGTAAGAGGAGTAGGGCGGCCACGAGGCACTGCAGTTTCACCTACTTCCAGACGTGGTCGACCCTGCGTTTCACCAAACCCAGACTGAGGTGATCCACATCGACGTCTTTCGTGTCCTGCCGCTGTCCGGCTCTAGTCGAACACACCCCGTGACCCGTCCCCCTACCCCGGACCTTATACCAGGATCGGGAACTCCCTCTTCCCAAGTGGTCGCGGTCCGCGAGGTTCGCACAAACTATCTCTGACTCACTTTTCACGTCTCCACTCTGCGGATTTCTCCTCCCTTCCGTTGGATCTCCTCCGTCACGAATTTGACCCTCGACCTATTATAAACGACACACGAATCAGCGAGTCAGCACAGACTGAGACACGCTGGGATCCCTGACATCGGGTGGTCCGAGGAGACAGGCACCCTAAGAGGTCCGTTCTCGTGACCTCACCCGACGGTGCGGGAGGAGGTCCCCTAGAAGGGTTGGGTCCCTAACTTAGATCCGGAGGACGTGACGTCTACCTAAGAAATGGCAGACTCGGAGGTCCCTTCGGGCTATTCTAAATCGGGCCCCTTTCTATCAACGTCCTCCCTCCACCAACCCCTATCACTAGATCCACCCTCTCCCACAGTCTTTCCTAACCAGCTGAGGATGACCGTCCGTGTCAGACCGGACCCAAACATCCCTTTGGTTGTCCCAATCCCGAACCCTGACCACCGGACCACCGACCTCTTCCCCCCGGAAATGAGGGCCGTCCTTGTTTTAAGTCGATCCCCGGTTTTTTTTTTCAACTCTGAAGATTGGACCCGCCCCGCTATCCGGCAACGGGGATGCGACTCCGAGACACGATTCAGCCAAGTCGGCACAGTCTGAGAAGCGCTGGGATACTTGGGATCGGACGGTCCGAGGGGACAGACACCCCCAACAGGTCCGTTCTTATGACCTCACCCATGGCACGGGAGGAGGTCCCCTGGAAGGGCTGGGTCCCTAGCCTTGGGACCAAAGAATTGTAGAGAACGTAGCCGTCCGCCCAAGAAATTCGTGATCGAGCTGGACCCTTCGGGTTCGACCTGGCGGAACGTATCCGGGGCGGGGCTCCGGTTGTGGAGGGCCCGGGGCGGAAGCGGCGCGGGTGGCCCTGAGTTTCGGGGCGGGTGGAACTCGGGCATCAGCGCGCGGCGGAGGGTGTGCTTGAAGAACGACTGCGGCGGCCGCGGCTCGTCGTCGTCGACGAAAGGGAGGTACTCCGTCGCGCGGCTCGCGGCGTCGTAGCAAAGGTGGTCGCCGCGTCGGCGGCGGAGGAGCCGGCGGTCCGGACCCGCGACCCGCCGGGTGTCGGGGAGCTCTCGCGGCGTGCGAAGGTCTGTGTCCGGAGGCAAGTCGCGGTCCCGGTGCCCCCAGTCGCGTGCTGGCCGGTGGCAGTCCCGCTTCAGGTGGGGACCCGGCCCGTCCTCCCGCGCGCCCGAGTCACGTCCGGCGGAAGCCCGAAGGCCCCTCCAGGGGGGGGTTGGAGGCGGGCAGAAGTAGGGGCCTCCGGGGCGTGAGTGGCTCCTTCAGTCACGCCTGGACCGCAGGCGGCGCGACGAGTCGCGAGTCCGGCCGGAGGTCCCAGTCGTGCCGCCGATCGCGCCGGAGCCGGCGGCGGAACTGCGCGACGGCGTGCTAACGGTGGACGCTCCGGAGGGGGTCCGGCGTGACCCGGTCGCGGCGGAGGTCCCAGGCCCCGTTCCTCGAGACCACAGCGTCTCCGGCCAGGGGTGCCGGGTGCGACGTATGATGGACGCGTCCCTCCTCTGAAGTCCCCCGACCAGGGAGGCCCCTGGTAGGGGCCGGGGGTCGTGTGGAGGGGGTACGGTGCTAGGGGCGGTGTGAGGAGGGACCTGTAAGTTGTTCAGGACAGGAGGTCACACTGAATTTGACGTGTTTGGTGGGAGGGGACAGTGACGAGTAGACCAGGTGGAAGCCCCTAAGAGAGGTCCCCAGGTCCGGGTCGACCCCCAGAGACAAGGGATTCCCTCGGTTCATACGAACGAGGATCCAGGAGTCGAGGACACGACCCCCTACCCCCCCCCCCACGACACGGTCGGACCACCCGGGTTAGGATTTCGAGGGACTCCCGTTCCGACTTAGAGAGGAAGAGTCAAACCGGGTCTCGACACATGGATCCTCCTAGGGATTCGGAGGGACTATAGGGGTCGAACCTCTGGGGAGGACTTCGTATAGCCTGGGACCCAGTCAGAGAAGACACCCGTTCTCGAGGTCCCCTTCTCCTAAGTCGGGATCCGGGACCATCGGTCGTACCGTATGCTCCATCCCGAGGACATCACCCTCCCCATGGATTACCCACCCTCTCCTCTCTTCCCACAGTCTGGTCCTCCGGAAGGTCTCCGTTGGTTTCAGGGGAGGGGGCTTTAAAACAGGAGGGACGGGTCCCCAGGAGCCTTCGAGTCACCTTTATTCGACCCCACGTCGTCGTCCTGGTACTGAACTTAGGCTCGGTCCGAGTGGAACGAGTTGTCCCCGGACAGTGGGACACAGGCTGTGTGGTGGCGTGTCTAGGCGTCCCGGTCGAGTCCCGGCCCCCCTCCCGACGGACCCCTCTCCGTCACTCCGGACTCGTGTCTCGTCGGCCCTCCGGTTCGGTTCAAGGTGGGACCCGACCGGGTCCGTCGGGAGTGGACCCTTCCCCTCGGCCCGTCCACCCGTCTGTCGGAGGTGGTCCTGTGAGAGGAGGAGAAGGTCAAAGAGGTCGTTACGGTCGTGACACAGGTGGTGACCCAGGACAAGTCGAGCACCTATGTCTGCATTCCGGACGGCGGGGGCGGTCGCGGTGGGTGAATTGAAGTGTCGGTGGACGTTGTCCCTCCCCTTCCGCCGAGGGAGTGATGGGTCCGGAGACGTCCCACCCTGTGAGTATGGTATTCTCGGTCACTCCTGTGTCTCCATTCTTCCGTCCGCCAATAGTGTCTCTACCCCGTCACCACCCCCGAGTTTCGACCCCTGCCGAAGGACCGTACTGGACATTGGTAAGTCCCCCAGGGGAGGGTAACCGTAGACGTGTCCGAGTCCCCGTTCTCAACCAATGGACGTCCCGTAGTGGGTCCCGGAGCCTTACGTTTTTCCGGGGGTGAAGGAGGAAGTGGTCACAGAGGACCGGGAGAAACGGTAAGTCGAGGTGGTAGGCATCAGGGCTCGACCATAGGGGAGGGACGTCGTCACGGCCACCGAACATCCACTTTCGGTCCCATCGACCGTGCCGGTGCAACGGGACGACTCGGTCGTCGGCGGAGCAGTCGTCGGCCAGGAGGTCGTCGGCCCGGTCGAGCCGACTCCGAGGTCACCCCGTCCAGTCCAGCGCCCGCTCGAGTCGGCGGAGAGCTGGGGTCGGTCCGGGGTCGGGGTCCGGTCGGTCCTTCATCCACCGGGCTGCTCCCCCCTGTTTCAGTAGGTCCTTACAGTCCGGGGGGCCCACCTTCGAGTGCCGGAACCTCTGGTCGTCCCGGCGGAGTGGGCCGACGGGACCCCGACCGTGGAAACAGTCGGTTCGTCCCCTGTCCGTTTCCTCGTACAAAGGACACCCGTCTCTCCCCTCCCAACGACCGATCCCTTCCGAACTACTGGGGTACGGGAGGTGGAGGGTGGACTCGGGGACCCAACATCCCCCGTCGACGAGAATCTTGGGGGGGGGGCTGGGGCGGAGGCCTCGTCCCGTCGACCAGGTCACCTTACGTCCGACAACGGTCCCAGGCGCCCATAAAACCCTACACCGGCCCGGTCCCGTCCCGACGGGAAAGGCATCCTCCCCCACCCCCTTGAACCCGTGCGTGAGTGGGCCCGAAACCTGGGGTCGGAGGTCGTCGTGCCTGTCTTTCCACGACCCCCTGGGGTCTTACGTGTTCCAGTGGAGGCGGGGTCCCGTCGGAACTCTCTCTTCTTTTACTGCGGGTCGAGTGGTCCCGAGGGGAACGACAGAAAGACGGGTGGAAAGGGACGAGGGTACGGGGACCGGAGTGGGAACCCGGGGGGTCCAGGAAGGGTCAATAGCCTATTCTTGTCATTTCCCCTGTCTCCTCCGACCTCTCCCTTCCCCTCCGACGGACGGGTAGGGGCGAGACACTCCAACGGGAAGAGAGGCGTCGACCAGGTCTTCTGCGACCTCCAACCCACGGATCTCTGGACCCAAGATAGGACTCGAGATGGTGAAAGACACGCCGGGAACCAGGGACACGTCGCCCCACTCCTCAGCGACGTGGGCAAAGGGTCAGACAATGTGACTCTGGTTCAGACACTACAAGTGGTTAAGATCGACATTTCAGAGACAGGTGTCTGAGAAGACACCGACGGACTATGTCTTTTGTCTATTTTGTTCCCTCTTCAGGACCCAGGGTTGACGATCGACGGAGGTGCCGTTGAGGGCTCTGTGAAGCTGTCTTCGCGACCGAGGTGACTTGCACCTAACGTTTAGGGTCCCGACCTAGAAGACCCCCACCCTCCCTTCGGAACTAGAGACTGAACTGACCACGGTTAACGGGAAACTTTGCGGACGGACGGCCTCAAACTGACTGGAGTGGAGGGACCGAAGTCTGACTCGGGCTCGGACCCCCCTTCCCCGACTGGAACTGTCTCTACCTTTCGTCCGACCCGACTCCCACGGGGGGAGGGGGGTCCAACGGGGGGTGGAGGGACCTCGGGAGCCCGTGGACACGCCCCGTGGACCGACGCCAGGACCCAGAGGCCCTCCGGGCGAACGACGTCTGTCGAGACGTCCTCCGACATCATCATGTGTCAGGTCCGGACCCGCAGGCGGGGGAGCCCCCGCGGGAACGTCAGGTCCGGGTGCAGCACCGCGGTCCTTGGTCCCTTCGTCGGGGCCCCGCCGTCCGGTCTCGGGGGCGGGGTGCCCGGGAGGAGAAGGAGGTCCAGGAACCTCGGGTCCCCCGTCAGGGTGAGCCCTGGGTCGCCTAGGTCCCTCTCGACTCCCCCCGTCTTCACCACCCAGAACCCGTCCCACCCGTTCCCGGTGTAATTCAGTGGGTTCCCAGATTCGGGGGGTCAGAGGATTGGAACCCGTCTGGACCCGGACCCTTCGTTTCTCCTACCTCAACCTAACCTCCCACTTCCGGACAGTCGTCCCTGTACGTCCACCTTCGTGAAACGTTCTACATACACACCACGGGGTTCCCCACCCCCGTCTTCCGTTGCGCGACGGGACAGTCGGGTGCGCGTCCAGATGGGGTCGCACCGAGTGTCCCCGTCTCCAAAAACGGACAAAACAAATAGTTCCGTCGGGACCGTGTGACTCACAAACTACTGACTTCTTATTTACTCGCTTATCTGGTTCACTAGTGAGAACCCGACAAAAGAAGAGAGACCGGTGTCACTGGGTGTCTGGTAATACCTCAAGACGACTCTGGCTTTATGCATCCACTTGGACCGGGTCGTAGAAGGGGTTCATCCGGACTCCTAGACGATACGCCGGTCAGAACCCGGTCCGTGGTCATTCCTTTTTCGACCACAGGAAGAAAAGTCTACAAGACTCAGTACCTTTACGCGAGAAACGTACTTTAGAATATGGGACGGGGAGACTCCGACCGACTGAGGACTGAGGACGAGTCTCCGAGTCCCACTTGTCCACCCCCGTGTCCACCCGGACAGGAGACCCTTTTCCGACCCGGAGGGACCTGTTCAGTACTCCAAAGGAACCCGGAACCCCAACGAACCACGGGAGGGACAGGTGGGGGTCCCAGGACTATACCGAACCTGGGTCTCTTAGGGGAGCCAGTAGCCCTCTGTCGGACAACGTCCGTCGGCCCTCCCGTCTCCAGACCCGGAGGTTGAACCTGAGCTTAGGGCCAAAGGACCACGGTTTAAGACTCGGAGCCACGGAGGAGAACCTTCAACGCAAGGGACTCTCGCGTGTGACCCAAGTGACGACACAGGGGTTTGAATCTTATCCCGTCCCGTGTGCCGTTAGTACTTGTACCGTCTTATTTACTTACGGTTTCCCGTGCCTCGCACGGGTGGAGGGCCCCGACTACCCCCTCTCTGCCTCACGGACCGTGGGGTCGTCGACGAACAGGGTACCGCGTACCACCCCTCAGTTCCCCACACCCGCGTCGACTAGAGCCCCGACTCGACGGACGTGTCCGGCACGGTCCCGATCGACGACGGGAGACCCGGGAGGGAGACCAATCCCAGAGTCCGAAACACCCCTCCCTCCTCTCCTCTGAGTGGTACCATGTTCACTTCTCCGACTCTGACTACCCTCTCCGACTCCCTCTCTCTGTCTCCCCCTCAGTCCCGTCGGTCCCAGAGGTGGACCGGAGGTCGGTCATTCTGAGGCCCACCTCTCCACCGTCGGTGGCACGGAGAGGACGGACTCGAGGCTCCGAAGGTTCCGACGGGGTGGGGGTGAAGTTCCTTTGTCTCCCTAAAGACTGCGGTCCTGGGGTTCCCCCGCGTGGGTCTCGAGTGTGTAGGGTTCAGTGTGCGCCGTCGCGACCCCCAGGACCGTGAGTCGGGAAGGTCGCCGTCCCTCGTGGCCCAGGGGGGCACACACGTGCGCGACAGACCCTCTCCGCCCCACGTCCATCACAGCGCCCAGGGGGGCCCCCAGCGCCCGCGAGTTCCATGACAGGGGCGCCGGGGACGGGACGTCGGGGGAGGGACCGAGAGGGGCCCCGCGCCCGTCGTCGGCCCCATGGACCTCGCGTCATCGACGAGACGCCCCGGCACGCCTGGGCCGCCCTGAGCCGCCGCCGCCGTGTCGCGGGCCGGGTCCGCCGCGGCGAAATATATCTTCGCTGGCCCCGTACGGGTCACGGCCCGCCCCCGCCGCGCCCCGCGTCCCCGGTCCGGGGCGGCCGGAGGCCGGTCCCTTGGGCGGGGTGGGAAGGGCGGTTTTGGAGGCGGAGGGTAGGGTTGGACCCCAGGACCCCCCGCCCCCACCCGCGCCGGCTGGACCAGTCTCCATCCCGCGACCCGTCCGGTCCCTCTCTGTCTCACTGTCTGTCCCCCTGTCTGTCCTCTGTAAATCTCGGTGTCATTCAGTTTCTCTCCCGGTCCAAGATTGCCTGTCGTTCGTAGGCTCCGTCAGTGTCCAAATCCCCGATGTCATTTCTGTCTCCTGTCTCCCCCTATTTATCTCTGGGGGTCACCTTCTCTATCTCCCCCTCCCTCCCCTGCCCTCCCTTTCGACCGTCTCTGACCATGGTCCCGAACGGGGGTCCCCACCTCACGGGTCCTCTCGACCACCCCGAGTGTCAGACCACGGAGCGGGAACCTACCTCAGGACTTGAGGGGTTCGTGGGGGTTGGTGTCGACAGACGGTTCCTCGTGGGACGGGATATCGTCTACCGTACGGGTCTTTCCGAGAGACCTTGTCCCCAGGGACATGTAGGGGTCTCAGGGAAGAGTGGAGAGACCTGGGAGGTCTCATCACTGGTGACCCATTCTACCGGGGTACTCCCGTCAGCGTCAAGGGACCCTGCGGGAGACGGGATCACCCCCGGTCCTCCCTTCCCCCACCGGTCCGGCCGTCAAGGGCACCCAGACTCGTGTCCTTTCCTTTCCCCCGCAGTTGTGTTAGACGGGACGGATAGTCGTGAGTCCAGGCGACCTGTGGGTGTCAATATGGGTGATAGAGGGGTTCTGTGTATAGGAATGGGGGTCTGTGTGGGTAGGTTTGTCGGTCTTCGTGTGACGTTCTCACACCGAGTGTGAGTGTACAAGTGGGGGTCTTTTGTGTGGGTCTCTAAGTGTGACAGGAGTCCGCACAGGCGGATCCACTTGAGGGGGAGTTAGGTCGACGCCCTGGAGCCGTAGAGGGGAAAGTAGAGGAGGAGGATACTACACACAAAGACGGAGGGTCCTGACCCACCTTTACTAGTGTCGAGGGACACGACCCGCGGGTCCTGTCCCTCCGGTAACAATGTCCAGAAGGGGGTGTCTGGGAGAGAGGTCTCTGGGGGACCACCTAGGGATCTCGGAGGGCCCCAACCTCCCCTTCCTGATTACTGGGGCACCGTGAACACCCCCGTTTCTACCGACGGAGCTCGGGAAAAATGTCGATCTCCGTCTCGTCGGACACTCCTGGTGGGGGTTGATGGTTTCGTCCCTGACCCCCCTCTTCACTAAATAGACCTCGTGGGGCGGGTCGAAAGGTCCCGACGAGACCCGGGGGGACGAGGTCTAGATGTGAGACGAGGAGGGGTACCGACCGGGTCCGAGGACCTTACTCCGTGCCGGTGGGATCTTCTAGGTAGGAGAACGACGTACTCATGGGACTCGAGGTACCTCTAGGTGCCTTCCCTACTCCCTACTCCCGTACCTGTAGTGGTTTCTCGCACTCGCAACTGTGTTGTGCATAATTTTTGGTTTTAAGTCGTCGCGTGTACAATTTCTAGAACAGTCGCAATAGGTTGCCCAGTACTTAGCCCGATTGTCTTTCCTCGAGGTTCCTCAACATGTTTTACTTTTTGAAAATATCCGTCTTTCCTCGTCTGTGTTTTCAATATGAATCCTTTTTTTCACCCAACCAATAACGTTCCAGTGAGAGAGGATGAATAAGAAAACAGGAACGGGAGTCGTCACTCTCACGGCTCAGGATTGGTGACCTGACGGCTCCTTAAGGGACGTTTCAGTGAAACAAAGTCCCACCCCCCCCAGTCGTCCTCACATAGTCCATGTACTGGAGGGATCCCGACCAGTCCACTAAGGACTAACTGACGAAATTTTCTCTCTGAAAGGTCCTCTCGACCTTGACATAACCACCACCACCAAATCAACGATTCAGTACAAGCAGAGAAAGCTGGGGTACCTGACACATTGGACGGTCCGAGGAGACAGGTGTCCCTAAAGGGTCCGTTCTTATGACCTCACCCAACGGTAAAGGAAGAGGTCCCCTAGAAGGACTGAGTCCCTAACTCGGGACCAGAGGGTGTAACGTCCGCCCAAGAAATGGTTGTCTCGGTCATTGATTCAACAGAGTCAACCCACTACCTCCCGAATCATAGTCACTGAGGTAGAACGCGGACGACAGAACAAGAACAAAAAATTGTAAAAAAAATAAACGGAGGTGGTCCAGAACCAACGCCGTACACCCTAGATCAAGGGACTGGTCCCTAGTTTGGACCCGGGGGACGTGACCCTAGTATCTCAGAATCGGTGACTTGGTGGACCCTTCAAGGACTACAGAACAAAAATTGTGTTCGTCGCGTCGTAGGTAAAAGAGTAGGAATTTACCCCTAATACTACGGAGGAAATCGGGTCCGAACCGACCCGTACCCCGTGGACCGTCTTCCGTTATCACAATCGTTCACAAAACACTGAACAGGATCCGTGATGCCTCACGAAACACAAGGCATAGAGTGAATTGGGATGGGGTATTGTCAACACTAAGAGACGGAAAATATTTACTCCGTTAGTTCCGAGTCTCTCCACTACACTAAACGGCTCCCAGTGTCAACCACTCGTCGTCTCGACCCCAGAAGGGAGACGGCCTCGTATACGTGTGTCTCGTCGCACCAAGACACGGGTGGGGGTCCGACGGGACCGACCCGTGGTCGACGCTACCGTAGACGGAAACCTGTGTCTCTCCTTTTAGTCCCAGCTTGACGTCGTCGGGACCCTGAGCCGCCCCCACCCCCGTTCGTCCGACCGTCCCGTCAGAACGAGACAGATGCGGTCCTCTCGGACCTCCAGTGGGCTCCGGCTCGTCTCCGTCCATCCCCGCTCCACTCCTCTCCGGTACGGACTCGATGACGGGTCGAGGTGATCCGTCATTAGGGGTATTTCTACTGGGGCCGCCTCGCGAGAGCCCCGACCCCACCCTCGACGACAATAGGGTGATAAACATCCTCCTTTGCCTCCGAGTCTCTCTCACTCGGAAAGGATACACAACTCCGTCAGGCTTGCGTCCGACCTTTTCTTAAAGGTCTGTGTCTCGCAAAGTCTTCCCTCACTCAGATAATTCTTGTTTCTCGTCTCTCTTTCACCCGTGACTCGCGTCACCCGGCTGGAGGACTGTCTCGTCTCTTGCGGCTGTCCAAAACACCCAATTATCGGTTAAAAATATCGGAGTTCTGTTTCTTTTAAGGACGGCCTTCCACCCACAATCCAACCCCGTAGTATCCCACAAATGACCTCACCCGTAGAAACGGTTTAATCCTCAGTCCTTCGAAGAATCGCTACTAGTCCCCGCGAAAACCGTTACCGATGTTTCCCCGGGTCAGTCTAAGTCTCCACTGGAAACGAGACCCGAGGCGAAGACACCGGACCCCTGTCCTGAGGTGTGACTCGTCCTGAAATGTCCTTCAGGTTCGAACTGGAGACCTGTCACACCCCTATCCCCCTGCAAACCCCACCCACCGCCAGCTCTACTCTGGTACAGGGGGGTTGGTGCTCTCCAGGCAGACGGAAAGGTGAAAAAACGAACGGGGGTGTAAGGACAGGGACAGGGGACCCGACTACGGTCGGGTCGAAACGAAGGGTGTCCGACTCACGAGAGCCCACCCAGGGCTCTTCTGTCCCCTGGAAGAACCTCGGGGAAAGGCCCGTCCCCACATCCCTTGACCCCGACGTACGCCAACACGTCCAACGAGTGACGTGTTTCAACGAGACGACTCACCAGTGAAGGGACGCCAGGACTTCCCGACGTACCTGGACCTCCCCCCTGTAGAAAAGGATTGACCGTGGGCCCACGGTATTCCCATTGCGTCGGGACACCCTTGTCGCACACACTTCACAAGTGTGTTCCTCCCTCACCAGGAGAAGACCGGACTGGGGAACCGGGTCCGAAGGGTCCGACTATTGTCCTGGACGTCTTCCCGACGGGTCTTTTGCGAAGAGACTCATCTATTCCGGCACCGAGTCGGGGCCGAGCTCCCCGGGACGACCTCTGGCGGAACGGTCCCAGACCTAGACACCCTTACGGAGCACCGGAGGGGTGGTCGGAGTCCCACCCAAGAGTCGGGCCTTGGTTCCGACGATAAGGACGAGGGGATTGGAGAGTCGTCTTCTCGACTCACCGCCCTCCGTCCCTCAAGTCCCGCCTGGGGTATTTGAGGGACGTCCGGGGGTGGACGGACGAAGGGACGGACTCTCAGGTAGTCTGAGACCGAGATTCGGATTCCGTGCCAGATCGGCCGGGACGGAGAGAGACACTAGGACCCGACCTGTGAGTTGGACCGGTCCAGGGGGAAAGAGATGTCTCCGAGAGTCACGGTGGACGTCTCTGTCCCACACACCCACCTACCACCCCAACTCTTTCACCAGACACTTGACGTCCCTCCCGCAATAATAATTCGAAGTTCATGGGACCACCCCACGAAGGGTCCACCGCGATCACCATTTCTTGGGCGGACGGTGACGTTCTCTGTAGTCTCTACGCCCAAGCTAGGGACCCAGTCCTTCTGGGGGACCTCCGCCCGTACCGTTGGGTGAGGTCATAGAGACGGACCTCTTAGGGTACCTGCCTCCTCAGACCACCCGGTGTCAGGTACTTCAGTCTTTCCCAGGTTTCTCAGCCTGTGCTGACCTCCCTGACTCGTGGGACCACCCCGAACCCTCCCTTCTCCCCGAGTCTTTAAAAAGAAATTGAGTGTCCCCGGGTCGACGACGGGGTATGAGTCTTAGTCCCGACCTCACTTTGACCCCCTCACCCGTCCTTGTCCTCCCCTCTCTCGTGGGGGCCTCCCGTCGGTCAAAGTACCACCGACTGACGCCCTCGCTCCACTCGGATTCCAGACGGTATCCGTCGTTTTCTTTCTTTCAATCAACGAGTCAACATAGACTGAGAAACACTGGGGGACCTGACATTGGGTGGTCCGTAGAGACAGGTACCCTAAAAGGTCCGTTCTTATGACCTCACCCAACGGTATCCGTCGTTTCGAGCCCGGGTCGACGGAGAGGAGGACCGTTTGAGTCAAAGGTGTCCGTTTGAAATCGAGACACAGACCTGGAGGTGCACTCAGGGAGGAGGTCTGGTTTCCGAGGAACTTTCACCCTACCAGTCGGGGACCTGGGCCCTGACCCGGTCAGTGTATCATTCGTGGCATTCTCATATATGAGTCTCTGAAGGGACACCCGGGTCGCCGATTCCGGGACGTGAGGGTTACGACTCCCGGGTCCGAACTAGGGGCCAGTCCTTTGATCTAGGGTGTACAACGTTGATCTCTAGGGAACATGACGTTCATTCTGGACTAGGGCGGTTTATTTATTTATAATTTTCCTCCTTTCATATATATCTAGGACTGCGACCCTTTTTTGACTTCCGTCCTCCTCTTCCCCTGCTGTCTCCTACTCTACCAACCTACCGTAGTGACTGAGTTACCTGTACTCGAACTCGTTTGAGGCCCTCTACCACTTCCTGTCCCTCCGGACCGCACGACGTCAGTACCCCAACCCAACGTCTCAGGCTGTGCTGAATCGTTGACTTGTTGTTATTGTTGTGTCTCATTCACAGAAGGACGCCGGCACCTGAACAGTGGTCGGGTAAACCTTAGTCCCCAGACTCCCACGGTTGCACAAGGTCGTGTCGGTAACTCTTTCCGCCTACCTTGTGAGGTGGTAAATTTGTTCTGATGTCAGTGAAAGAGGCCCTTGAGGCTGGTACGGGGGTGGGAGGTGGGAGGTGGGAGTCCCCTCCCGTGGGTTCCTCCGCCTCGTGACTCTACCGGGACGTCCCTGTACTCGGACGGAGCCTTTGTCGGGGCAACAGGACCGTTACCGAGGACAGGGTCCGTGGAGCCCGTGGGTGCCCCCGTTAATCGTTCACACCCTCCCCCAAAGGTACCACCGTCAGGGGTCCCCCACGCCGACCCCAAAGTCCTCCCCCGTTCCCGGCCGCCCCGGAAAGAGGAAACAGGCCCGTGTGATCCGGAAACAAGAGTCGGCCGAGAGAGACTCCTGCCCTGATCCTGGGCCCCACCCCACCCCCCCGTCTGAACCCTATCTCACGAGGGTGACGACCCCCACGAGGACTTTAGTCGTTCCCCTCCCTCGTCTTCTCCTCTGTCTCAGGGTGTACACCCGGGTCGCAGGTGACCCCCTCGCGAGGAGGGGGTCCGTGTCCTCGGAGTGGACCGGGGTTCTCCGACCCACGACGTCGAACGGTAACCAGGGACATCGACCATTTGTGGAAGGTCGTGGGTTGCCCGTCGGAGGTACACGGGACCCCTCGACCCCGCCCTGATCCTCCCCACCCCGGCATTGTCCTCCCCCGTCGACCACCTTCCAAAGCCCATCTCCCGTAACTAGACTGGGGTACGTCCGAAGACAAGTCTGAAATAAGGTCCCGGGAGTACTCGGAAAACCCCAGGGACACCGGGTCGGGTACGGGAAAGAACGTGTGAGGAGGTCACGTTCGAACTACGCACGTTCCCGGGTCCGTGACCCCGTCGGGACACCCACCCCCTACCGGACCCAGGGGGTTTGGGGTAAGACGTGGGAAGGCAGGAGGAGTCCGGACTCCGTCAGGTACTCTTTCCTTACTCCGTAGGTTGGGGTCGACATTTCACGCCACGGGTGAAGTTCCGACCGTAGGTGACAAGTCCGTCAACCCTAGCCCCCTGGGACTCAGGCACCATGGGAGTCTTCACTCTGGATGGGAGTCTTAGCCCACAGGTCCTTCCTCCACCTCGAAGATACCCTGGACCGCCCCGAGAGCTATCCCCCCGGGGACCTGGCCCAGTCGTCGGGCACCTTTCAGAACGGAGCCCAGACCCCGAACGCGGCCCCACCGGCCCCGAGGAGACCCCCGACATGGTGCTACGCTCCGTGGAGCCCGGCCCCCGAGGGGGCCCAAGGACGGTCGACGACCCGGAGTTTCTACCGACCCCGGGGGCCGTCCGCCCGGACGCCGGAGCCCCCACCGAGCCTACGACTACGCCCGTCGACCCGGTCGACCCGGAACTAGAGGGCGACGTCCAGGACAAGCCTGTCCCGGTGCGGTACGTGGACGCCCCTCGTCAACTATGACTCGGACCCCCTCCCGTCCTTTACTACTCTAGGGGCGTCCCGCCCGTCGTGTGTCGGGGTCCTTCACCGACTCTCGACTCCCGGACTGTCTGTTTCTCCGTCTGATTTTCCGTGAACTCCGGACCCCAAAGGTGGAAGAGACGACGAGTCTCCTGTTCTTACCTCGGGGCACGAATGACACTGATGAGGAGGTCCGGAGTCAAAGGGGTCGACACGTCCCCCGACGACCCGGTGACGTCCCCCGCGCGTTCCCCGTGGGTGGACCCCGTACTTCTGGAGAAGAACGTTGACCCGTCCCCCCTACCTAGCTTCCCGCGGCTCGCAGAGGTCCTCGGGGCCCGTCCGGTCCGCGACAAGTCACCACGGGTCGCGGTCCGCGTGGTCCCAGTCGGGGTGCGCCTTGTCGTGGAAGTGTGGACGTCCGGCCACCCCGAGCGAGTCACACCCCGGTCGAGAGTCGGGCCCGGGCTTGGACAGGAACCGGTCTGAGGAAGGTGGGAGGACGTCGAGACGACGGACCTGACTCTCGCCCAGCCGGTAGATCCCCGTGGTCGGTCGCCCAGGGTCGTCGGTGACTACGAGTACCCGTCGTGTCGGACGGTCCTCGGTTCCCGATGACTGTCGGAGTGTGCCCGAAAGAGTAAGACCCGGAGTCGAGGAACGGGGTAGGTGACTTCCCGACCCACCATTGTTCTGTCGGAAAGATCGAGTCTAGACACTCGAAGACTAAGATCTTTCTAAGTTCGGTCTTGAGGAGTGGGGATTCGATTCTCGTGTCCTGTGTGCACACGTATGTGTACGTCCGTGCGTGTGCGTGCACTGAAACCGGACGAGGACCTCGGAGTCTCGGGGAGGGACCGTCGGAGCCCAGACGACTCTTTCCGTCAGCCCCCTGCTCACTCCGGACCACTGGTGACACGGCACATTTCTCTGTTGTCCTGATGATTCCAACAGTGGCAATAGTTGCCCGTTCCCGTAGAGGTGCCCCGGGACGGACACGGTGGGAGCTCCGGGTTCACGTCCCCTCCTGTTCGTGTGTCACTGAACCTGCAGGCACCAATCTTACGATTGGGTGAGACTTCGGTTGACCCGTATGTCGCCCACGAGTCATCTACATGACCACCTAAAGATGGTGCGTTGGCGACCTGTTGGGCGTATCTTGTCTTTCGTCGACACGGTGACTACCCCCATGGTCCGTCCCGGGGTCTCTAGGTCTCAGGTCGAGTCGAAACGGGACTGACGGGGGGCGAGAACCGGACCGTGGAGAGGGGTACGGGCGTGGGGAGTTCAGTAGGCACCGACCCTGGGACGCCTATCCCGGGACGGACGGAGAGGAAGAGGTGGGCCGAGGTGCATAGACGGAGAAAGTTCCTCACCGGCGGTCGCATAAATTTGTCGGGAGAGGACGGTAAGGGGATGTGAGACCATACAGGAAACAAAATAAAAGAAGTACCTTGAACTCTGTTAGATATTTATAGAACAATTAAACCATGGTGGCGGAGGGTAGGGGTGGGGGTGGTCTTGCATCCAGAGTGAATGAGTTCACCGGAACCGAGGGTCTCCGCGCGGACCGGAGACTCCCGAGTGTCACTCCCGGGCCCCCGAGGTAGACGGCACGGGGGTGGCACGGGTCAGGGGTTCGACACGGTGACGACACCAGAGAGGTCGAGGACGGGGTAGCTGGAACCCCTTCGGAGGGACTGAGGTCGGGAGGGGGGTGCACCACTAGAGTGACTAACACCGTCCCCGACGACAAGGAGGGTGACCACTATACACCGATTGTCGCTGATGGGAGTCGTGTGGGGTCGTGGGTCCGGGGTCTAGTCCCAGCCGTCACCGCCACCCCGTCTCGCTTCGACCGTGGAGGTGGAAGGTACGGGTGGTCCGTGGGGGAGGACGGGGGCGGGTGGACCAGCCGGGGAGTGAGTGGGAGCGATTCTTTTCGCAGGGTCTGTGCGTCGTGGCACCCCTTCCCGTCCCTCGCCCGCTTCTCCGTGTCCTTGGTGAGCCCGTCCATCTCGTCCCCGGGCTGCGGGTGGAAGACGTCTACGAACACGTGCGCTCCCTCGTCGGCAGCGTCGTCCCGGTACTTGTGGAGTCGCAGGTCGGCGTGTCGGAGGACGCCGGTGCGGGTAGTCGTGGCCGCCAACCGCAGGGGTCCGCGGGTGGGGGTGGGTCGGGAGGGGGGCAGGGACGGAGAGTGGTACACCCCGGGCATCATCGGCCCTTCCATTTGGAGCGTCTAGACCTGGTCCGTGGTCTTCCGGAGGACCCCCACCCGTGTCCGGAACTCACGGGTGGCGTCTCCCCTGACGTCCCACCCCCTTCCCCCCGTTGTCCCCTCCCGGATCTGTTGTAGACCCCACTGAGATCTCGGTCCTCGGACCAGAGTCACGACGGCCACCCCAACCCCGTCCCCCACCCAGAATGGATTTTCGAAAGGTAACGGATCTTTCTCCGGATGGTTCCCCACATCCCCAGCCGTTAGTGTCCAGAGTCTCCCGACTTAAACTCCCAGCGTCCCACCCCCGAGTGACCAGTTCCGTCGCCTCCAGGGTTTCAAGTTCAGAACCCAAGAACCCCAGTAACCCCAGTCCCTAGTACCAGTGTCCCAAGTCTTAGTCCCCAGTATTCCAGTTCCACTATGGTAGGTCTGAAAATTTAGTAACCCGGTTTCCAGTCCCCAGTCCCAAGCTACAAGGACCTTAGTTCCAGTGACCCGAACTGCCAATGACTCTAACCGTCCGTACTCCGGGACCGAGTGATCCTGTCCAAACACACCCTGAACTCCTAGGATCCAGGGCCTCCGGTCCCGAGGTCTCCTACCCTCCCGCCAGTGCCAGGTCCCGTGTCCTACGGAACCAGGAATCTAGTGATCGCAACCCCAGGTCCCAGAGTCCATTGACTTCAGTCTCAAGGACCCCCACCCGCAGGCCCAGACCCCGGGGACGGCGTCCCGACGCCCGTGAGTGGAGGCCCCCGTCCACGTACTCGTCGTGCCGCCGGTGTCCCGGGACCCGGACCGTCATCGGGACGAGGCCGGCCATGTCCCACATCCGGAAGTCCTGGACGTCCTCCGGGACGACGGACACGGTCTTCTGGGGTAGTCCCGGTCAGGAGGCCCGTAGGGAGGGCGTGGGAGACCGTCAGGGACGGGTCCGGAACCGGGGAGTCCCCGGAACGACCCAGGAGACTCTACGTTTCTGTATTTGGGTCCCAACCCCTGAGCCGGTTTCGCGGACCCCCAAACCCCCAATCCCCAGGGACCCGTAGGGGTGGGAGCATGGGCACTGGGACCCCGCTGTGTTTGTAGAGTACGTCTCCCTTGACCGCCACGTCCAGGGACGGCTACCAAAGGTAGGTGACACCCAGAGGGCCCCGGAGTCGGTCCAAGACGTACACCCGTTCTTCCACCTCCACTTCCGGGTCTCCCCACTTCCCGATCCCCTCCCCCGACCCTGGGGACTCCAAGGGGAGTGGACCATTCACGGTCCCGACAAGAAGACTGTGTGCACTCGGGGCGTGTCTTCCCCGGTTGTGGCCCGGGCGTCCCGGCTCCCCTACGGAAAGGCCGTGACATAGAAATGGACGCCCACTCCGGTCCCGTGGGGCAATCCGGTCAACACGGTCTATGGGGACGGCGAGAGTCGTCGGAGTCCGTGTTAGACGGTAGCCCGTTCTCAGAGCCGCTCCTCGTCCCTCACTTCGGTCCTCCACGACCCGTGTCCTCCGACTTAAAACGGTCCATTTCCCCCCCGTTCGGTTCCCCCGGACACACCCCGGTGAGAGGGGCGTGGAAGAACATGGCGGCTCTGTACCAAAAGAGGGTCACACTTCAGTAGAGGTGGGTGAAGTAGAGGGCGACCGCCTACTCCAGACGTCCTCCCACTGGGCCGGACCCCCGTGTGCCGTGTCTACAGGTCTGTATCCTACCGGTGTAGGAGCCGGAAAGGGTGGTGGACCCACTCGGGTTGGGAACCGGGACCTCTAGAGACCCTTAGAGACCCCACCCCTCACTGGACAGTGGGTCCTCAACGGTCGCCAACAGTACCCCTGTCCTTTCCTACACCGAGGCTACACCCGCCTTCGTCCTCTATGACTTCTCCCACACATCCACACACAACCCCCTCCCCGACCATCTGACAGGGGGTCCTACCCCTGTGTCTGTTGAGAAGCCCCTTCAACTCGTCTGTCTCGGGTTCTCGATCTTTGGTCCTCAGAAGAGACTCGGACTAAGACGGAGACTACCGCCACACTGGAGGGATAGATAGAGGCTTGAGCAGAAGGACAGTCGTGGACCCCTTCCCCCCCTGACCATCCCCTTCTTCACACCCAAGGTAATAGAACCCTAAGGACCCGGGGGTCACGACCCGTCCGGAGGGACATTGCATTGAGTCCTCACCTTAGACCCTAAGCAATTAAGTAGGTTCGTTCTGAAGGACTCGGACTCCGACCAACTATTTACCGAAAGGGAAGTGTCGTCGGGACTCTCACCCACCGTAACCGGGTAGAATATTTTCTCTTTGGTCTCTGAGTCCTTCCAAGTCAGAGGTCCGGTTCCAGGGGTCCGACTCGACCCCGACTTCGACCCAGGGTCCACCCTCAACACTACCAGTACCGATCCACCCAACAGAGACACAGAGCATGGACGACCCGCGACCCACTTCGGAATTTACACCCAGAGTAAACTAAGAGTGTCTACGAGACCCCTACCTCCACCCCTGACGTGAACCTTCAAGGTAAGATATCGACCCTTTTAACTCCGATTCTCCTTCCCTCCGGACCTCCGACTCGGGGCCGGGGCGTCGCGGAAGGACTCTCGCACCCCACCCTCCGTGCCCCGAAAAGGGCACAAGTCACACGGGTCGGACCTTCACAGTTAACTCTCGTCCCTCCACCCGGTCCGCAGGGGACGTAGGGGGGCTCCGGGTTCGACCGAGAGTCCGACGTCGGTCGGAACCGGCCCGTAGGAGGTCCCCTCTTCTCCGGCCCCTCCACCACACGGGTCGTCGTCCCACCCGTACCCGGGAGGAGGGGGTGCCGTCGACGGACGACCGGGCCACCGGAGTGTCTGTCTGTTCTGAACACTCTCGGCCCCCGGAAGTTCCTCTCGAGTCGAGAACGGCCATCGACGAGTTTCCGGAGTAACACCGCCCTCCCGGGAGGTACCCGTCGACGGGGGCGGCGTCCGTATCTCTCTCGGGCCGGAAACACGGTTGTGTCACGGGGACGGGACTGGACCCCAGTCGTCCTGTCTCCGAGAACAGACGTCCTCTGACCCCAGAGACGCCCTTCCCCGACGGGACCTGGGAGCCTATCGGCCCCTACCCACACCAGTCGGAACGGGTCTGGGTCCTTGAGAAGGGTCTGGACCGGAACCGCCCACGACCGGGGACCGGACTGAGTCCGAACCCCTCCTCCGTACCTTCGACCACCCAATTAATTTTTGTTGTTGTTATTATTAGTGTCATTATTACCGTTCTCGATCCGACTATCTCAAGTCTGACGCAGACCCCAGCCGCACATAACATGACAGAGGAACTGAGTCACGTCGGGATGTCCAACGTCTACCAATAAACGGGGTAAAATCTCTACTCCTTTGACTCCGAGACACTTCCACCGTAAGCGACGGGCAGTGCATCGAGAACCCCACCGTGACCCTGGACTCGGTCTCGGGCGAGAATTCACGTAAAAACGGCTCGTGGCCTTGCCGGCGCTGCCACGTGCCTCCTTCTCGGCGACGGGTGGGGCGTCTCAAGGTTCGGGAGCTGGAGCTCGACGTGACGTCGGGGAACACTCCCTACGGGGTAGTGGGGGAGAATCCCGGGTCCTTTAGGCAAGGCCCTCTACACACCCATAGACCGACCACTCCCCGTCCACCGTAGATAAACCCGAAGGGGACGTCGGCTTGGACGGTGGAAAAGTAGGGCTCGACTGAATCAAAAGGGTAGACACTTTACCCGCGACTCGGACGTACCGCGGAAGGATCCCCGGGGGGTCCGTCATAGGACAGACATCCGGGGAAGCAGTGATCCCGACCCGACCCGGAGAGGAGTGACGGGGGTCGCGACGGGGACCTTAACACGGGGTCTGAGTTTAGGGTGTCGGAACCCCTCCCCCGACTCGGAGGGGACCTCGGCTCCCAGACCCCTAGTAAGTGTCGGTCGGACCCGGACCTACGATCTAATCTTTATTAATTACGATAATTATAAGTATTGCTCGACGGACCACTTTACCACTCCCGCTAGCAGACGAGAAGGGAACCCGAACGAGGGTTCCTACCCGTCAGTCCGAGAGCCCGGGACTGCGGGGTCGTGGCGGACCCGTCCGCACCCGCTGGGGGGATCCCCTCGGTCAACGGCCCGAGGTGTAGGGGACGAGTTGGGACGATCGAGGGAGGTCCTGAGTGTGGTCGGACACTCCCTGGGATCAGGATCTCTCTGTCCACCAGGGTCTCCTGTGAGTCGAGGGTACTCCGGTCCGGTCCCGCGCCAGCGTACTGCACTGAGACTCAGGTCACGAGAGGGACGGACGCGTACCTCCCATCGACCAGACGGCGGGCCCCCCACCGACGACGGGGCACCCGTCTCAGCGTCCGTCGTGAACCCTCCTGCACCACGAGGGTCGGGCGAAGAGGGACTGGCACATCGAGACCTACGCAGACCCGGGTGAGGGCGGGACACACTGGGGGTGAGGATCCCCAGGGGTCCCTCCTCTCAGGGGGGAGGGTCCCGACCCACGTCACTTCCGGTGTGTTGTAACTACCCCAGTGGGTTGACAATCTGACTCGTCCACCGAAAGCCGGCTTGGCACGACCCAAGATTCACCAGGTCGGGGGGAGGACGGGACGTGGACTCCTGAGGGTGGGTCCTTCCTGTCTGAACGTAGTAGGCCCTGTTTGGGGTCGGTGGACGACCCCGTCCTCACTCCCGTCCGGACACCAAGTCACACGTCCTCCCAGGGACCGGAGTCTGTCCCAAGACTGAGTGTCGCCCTTGGTCCCCCGGGACTCTCGGCTCCGACTAAGAGGAGACAGGGCTAAAAACTTGACCTGGAGGTCATGGGTGTCGGACCCAGAACAGGTCGGAGGTCCGGAAGGACGACACCCACCGGAACTTACAGGGGAGGAGCGAGTCGGAGCGGACCCTGTCGGGCTACAGGGGGTGGTACGTAAAGTCCCCAGACCCGGGTCCATGACGCGGGCGGACCCCTCCCTCCTCTGGGGCACCTCCGGACGTACACCCACGTCGAGGTCTCGGGGTCCAACCTCAAGGAGACAGACGAGTGGACCGGAGGAAAGATCCGGAGTTGAAGGAGTAGACATTGTACCCCGGTCCCGACGGCCCTGCCCTCATACACCTGTCTTCGAGCGGAGAACACCCACGGACCAGTCCCTTCCCTTCCCCGACCCGGGGGGCCCACTTCGTCGAGACCCTTCTGCGGTCGTGACTGTCGGGGCACCTGTGGGTGCACCCACTACCCCCCTACTGAAGTTCGACCCCTCCCCCGCCCCTGAGACCGTCGAACCGGACTGTGGTAACCATCACTCTCGACTCACCGGAGGGACCCCGGACCGAGACTACCTCGGAGTAGGGACGACCCGTCCCCGTGGGAGCGACCTTGGAGCTAAGACCGAGGACCCGGCCACCGTCTTGACAGCCGACTCGTCCGATTGTCGACAAACATACCTCTGATTTAGACAGGCCCCCGGGACTCGGGGATGGGACGTCGAAGTCACACCCGCTCCCGACACTCGACTGCGGGGACACGCGGACCTGGACCTGGATTTAAAACTGAGACGAGAGACTCGAGTCCCAGGAACTCATGGTTCCAACCAGGTCCCCCGGTTCCAACCACTAAAGGAGGGACGTGTCACCCGACCGGTCTGACGGAAATTCGGGACAGGTAGTGTACCCGTCCCGATCCCGGTACCTGGGAGTTCCCCGAGGGAGGGTGGGGGTGCTTGTGAAGGTGTAGGATTTGACTACCTGTCTCCTGGGGACCGGAGACTAGAGTGAGGGAAGGGTAGGGGGTCCCTTAGACCCCGGATTGACCCCAGGAAACCTAGAACCCCCGGTCGGGATGGGGTAGGGTTTCAGGACGGACAGGAGAGAACCCCCGAAGCTCTTTCCGTCACTCACTTATAAGGTTCCGGTGAACCAGGGGTACGTGGCACAATACCACAAATACGGTAAAGACGAACTCTTTCTCCATCCCCGACGAGCACTTAAACCGACCGGAGAGCCCGTCGCAAACCCCCTCCTTTCGTCCCAGAGGTGTGGTTACGTTTAAGGAAGGAACCGCTACGGGGTGGGGTGGAAGAAGGTCACTCTTTCTCACGTGAAGTCCGGTCCCCTACCGAGGTCTGTCCGGTGGCCTCGGAGTCAAGACTTGGTCCCTAAGGTTTAGAGTTTCCCGCCGCCCTTCGAGTCTACTTAAACAGAAACAAATGAACGATTCAACACAGACTGAGTGTGCTTACTTCTGACCATTTTTGGTAAAGGCCGTAACCACGGTATATAAGCTCCTCAATACTCTTAACAAAAGACTGACACCCGTTCCAGACTTTACAACTGTGTCTCTAATTGGAGAAACCTCCGACCGTCCTACCAACCCTAGTCTCACCGCGCGTTCGGAGGAGAGGAATGGGTGACGGGACCCGTCTGTACCGATTAGTTAGAGTCGTGAGAGACGACTCGACCTCTCCCGGAAGGAAGGACGCTCCCGTGCAACGGACCGTAGGGACCGTCCACAAGACGCCTACTTCTTACTCCCAAGTCCCTGAAGGGACCCTTACGTCCTCCTGGGTTCAAGCTAGGGACGAGTCCCTTGATCTAGGGTGTACGGAGTTGATTCTCAAGCGTAAGACATTGACTCTTTTCTAGGACCCTTGAATCACTTACTCTTAGACCGAACGATATGTCACCTGTGCCCAAACTAGGGACCAGCCCTTTGATACTAGGGTGCACGGCGTCTCGTTGAGTTGGTCTCGCGGCGTTGATGACCAGGGTCGTACAGTGTTGATCTCCCAGCCACGTGTCACTTTCTGGGGCGTGACACGTTGTTTCTGGGTCACACGGCGTAATTCTGGGCTGTGTCGGTTAATTACTTAATTATAAATTTTTTTCTAGGATGTACGGTGTTGATTCTGGGTCGTGTCTCCTTATTTATTTATTCTTACTTACGGTGTTAGTGGGTCAGGGGTCTCCACCCTGGATTTGGGTCAACAAAACTGGGGTCTTCGAAGTACTAGCACCCTCGACCACCAGGTGTCCGAGGAACGGGTCCACCGTAAGACGGTGCCACGGTTGTCGGGACCGAGCTCGGACGGGTCGAGGGGTACCCGGTCCGTACCTCACCGGTCCGAGCCGGAGAGATGGTGCCTGTAGGGAGGGAGGGCCGGACGACTGGAAATAGCCGACGTCGGACGGACACGGAGATTAATGCCGGGTGAATGTAAGACCCGAGAATCGACGTCGGTCCACCACGTATACCTACACCCTGAAAACTGAGGGCGGACCGTGCGACCCGGACTGACGCCCCACACACCCCACGTCTCACCCCCCACAGCGACTTGTCGTCAGTGGTCCGGCTCCATCCGACCCCTATCACAGGCCCGATAGGAGGCCCCGACCCGGGATCCTACCCGTACGACCCCCCGGCCCCCCCGAGGGGAGGAGTCGCGATCCCGACGGAGACACATCGAAGCACGGAACAATCCGCCATCAAGACGCCCGAAGGTCCAATGGGAAAATTAATTCGGTTAATTAATCACAGAAATTACTTCGTCTAATTGGTCCGACCCGAGACGTCTGCCCCGACAGTGTCGGGTGCCGAAGGACGTCCAACCCTAGACCTCCACCGACGACTCGGTCCGGACGCCAGGACCCCCGGACTCTACGCCCCAGTCCCTACAGGCACGCGGGACACCCTCACACCGGTCCTTGGGTCCGGACCTACCCCCGCCCGTCCGTCCCGGCCAGACTCCGGTGTGCCCACGAAGACCTAGGTCTACGGAGCCGTGTGTACCGGGGTCTCGACCTAGTCCAACCCCCTTACGTCCCTAGGACGGATCCCCTAGGCACCCCCTACAAACGAATCACCCAGGGGTCGTCCGCACTGACGGACCCCCGCCCCCAAGCCCCCTTGACCTCAGGGAGAGACCGACGAGGACCGGACCGGGATGTCGGACGAGGGCCGGACCGGGATGTCGGCAGCCGAGGTCTCGGGGAGTGAACGGACGTCCACCCCTTCCTCTACCTCTCCCCTTCCCAGACGAGTCCCAGTGGACCCTCGATCGTTGTCCCGACTCTGCACTTCGGTGTAGGACCCCAGGAAGGTGTGGTAGGACGGGTAGAGTGGGTACCGGACCCCCCCGGCAGGAGTGGTCCACGGAGGACGGGTGACCCGTGGCGAACTCAGAGGTGGGTCCACCACGGGGACTGAGAATAGAGGTCGGCCCAAGTCCTTCCCTCTCGACCGGGGTCCACCGTCCTCCACGGGGTCGGACACTTGCCGGGCCGGAAGGGGATGGTCCGTCCTCTCTCCTCGACCCACCGTCGACCCGAGTCTCCCGTCGAGAGTCGAGTCTCTCCTCGAAACCCTTCTCCGGTCCCTCTGTCCGTGGACCCCTCTGCCAGGGGGTGGCCACGCCCCTCCCACGCCGGAGTCACGTGTGGACGGCAATCGCGGGTGTCGGCTCCCGTGCCCCGTCACACCCGGAGGTCTCGCCCCGCTACCGTCGGCGAGGTCCTGCCGGTTCAGCACATCTCTGGCGACCGAGTCGGTGCTGTCCTCTCTAAATCCAATCTGTCTCCTTCCTGGAGGACTGTCGTCCCTAATAATTGTTCAAACACTTCTTCCGTCGACGGCGAAGGGGTCCTCCGACGCGAGTCGTCGTGCGAACTACTAGACTCTCGAAACCCTTTGTACGACGGGATGTTTGCGGTCCGCCACAAAGGTCGTCTATAGTTGTCTCCCCCGCGACCCGAGGGACCTCCCACGGGAGTCCGGGAGTGGGGAAAGTAGGGGAGAGTCCGGTCTCTACGGACTGTCCCATGTCCGACCATCGGTCGGTCACTCACGGTCTCTCAGAAACCCGGTTCCGGTTCGGAACCTTGGAAGGACCCGGAGTCAAAGGAGTAGAAAATTTACCCGTTCAGGAAGGACCCCTCTTTCTACTGGAGCAGACAGTGAAGAGTCCTTTCTATCTTCAAGGGGAGAAGAACGATGGATGCGTCAGAGATTTGAAAGAACGAGGACCAGAGGTGGGGACGGACCGGTCGGGAAAGGAAGGATGGAACTCCCCAGAAGGGAAACTTTAAGGAGAAAAGAACTCACCGGTCGGGAGGAGTCTATCGTAAAAGGCCCGTCGAAAATTCCTGAAACTCACGGAGGACAATTTTTGTAAGAGGGACCCTGAAGGGACCACCAGACCACCAATCCTTAGGTGGAACGTTATGTCCCCTACACTCAAGTCAGGGACCACCCCCTTGATTCTAGGGTGTACGGTGACTCGACGACTCGGGTCCGCGGGGTTGATCTCTCGGGTACTTTGTGGGACATACTACGTTACTTCTAGAGTACACGTCGTTGATTCTGGGCTGTGTCGGTTTATTTATTTGTAATTTTTTTGGGAGGGACTTGGAGGAGAAAGGGAGATCGACGTCGGAAGAAAGAGAGAAGGGGGAGTGTCGACTTAAAGAACTTTGTCAACTACTTAGAGGGTGGACGGTGAAGGGTCACGTGACTTCAGACCGACGGTGGACGGGAAAGACAAGACACGACTGCAACGGAGAAGGTCCTTCGGAAGGGACGAAGGGATCAGGACTAGCTCTTCAACTGGGAGTAAGTGTCGGTTGACTACACTGGACTCTCGTCGGAATCCGGAATCGACGGGGGCTTAGACGACACGGGGGTTGTCCCTCGGACCGGACCCACGCCACGAGGCGACCCTGGTCTCGTCCCCGCGTCCCGTCGGTCATCGAGACAGGAGGCAACAGAGCAAATGGAACTCTCCCTGTGGCGTCCCACCCGCTTTCTGTCCTGGCCCTTGTTCGCGGTAGTAGTGTGAGTCTCTGTGGAGAAATTTATGGTCGACCTTCGTCGGACCAAAGACCCACCCACCTCAACGGGAAGTAATCGTCCTTGGTGTCCCCTGTCCTCGAAACGTGTCGGGCCCCCACTCCTCCCCTCCGCCTCGGACTCGACCCCACCCTCGTCCGTCGAGTCCCAGACGAACAGGGGTAGCGTGTACCGGGGGACGTATCCCAGGTCCTCCGCGACCCCTCGTGGAGCGGACACAGGAACGGGTCGTGGCCCGTGTTTCACTGTAAAAGATAGATATCGCGCCGAGGATGGGTAACAGACAGGGGCGGCCCGTCGCTCGAGACGTCTCCGTCCTCGGGGTCGAGAGAGGACCAGGGGTCCCGGACCGTGCAATCTGGTCGTCATTTACAGGTGCCTCCTGCCTACCGACCTCCCACCCAGACAAGGGGCGAGGGGACGTGACGAAGTCGGGGGAGAGGTATGTGTCTCGTGACGAGGCCCAGTCAAGAATCGTGGTCCGGACCGAGCACTGACGACCCCACACGAGGACATGGGGACCTCGTCGGACCTACGTCGACTCACCCCTGTGCGACCGAGGGCGGCTGTCGGTGCCCCCCAGCCCGTGAACCCCTCGAGACACTCGTTGACCCAGGGGTCCTCTGTAATAGTTAGGAGGGGCCCAGAACCCGGCGGGTAGGTGTTTTACCCTGGTGTCGAACAGGAGGGACACCCCTTCCTAACGGTCTGCCTACGTAATCTCCTGATTTCCCCGGTGTCGGGCGAAACGAGAGTCGGACCCCGGTAGGTCGGGACCCACGGGGGTGGACAAACCGAAGTGTCTTACCCGTCTCCCTCGACCTAGAGTCGGGACAAGACGTCCCGGGGGGAGGTGGAGGGGCCCTTTGGGAGACGGGAAGGGGTCGGGAGGGAGGCGTACCGAAGGACGAGGGAGGGGTCCGAAGTCGTTGTCTTCCTTGCCGGGGAGGGAGGATCACCTTTAAGTGTGGGTGTCAGGTTGGTTCGACAGACGTCCCTCCTCCCACCACTCCTTGCCCCTCGTCGACGTGTTTGTCCTCCGAGGTGCTCTCTCACCTGTCTGCCGGTCCCTCTGCCTCGGGCCCAGAGGTAGACACTCACTGTCGACCCCCGGTCCACCCGGTGGTCGGGGCGGGTCGGGGGACGGGTCGGGAGCACCCCAAGACCCCCCCCAGGACTTACACCACCGTCACCGGCCCGACCAACACCACTTCTACGGTTGTCCAACTCCCTGCCCTCCCGGGGTCCCGGGGTCAACTGGTGACCCCTGTTGACTCTTGTGTCACCCCCATGAACCGGTTGGGACCCCAGAGGTACTGAACCGCGACCCCTCCATACTTGGCCGACTCCGTGACTCACTCCCCGGACAGGGCGGGGGACGCCTCCAAGGGTCAGACAGAATATTTAGTACAGATACGAGGGTCTGAGTCCCGAGGTCCGAGTACCGACCAGGTGTGAGGTCTGCGTGACGGAGTCCCTGTCCGGACCGGAAGGGTCGTGGGGACGGGTTGGAGTCCGGACGGCCCGGAAGGAAGACCAGAGACGAGGGTACGGTGAAGGCGGTTCTTCGGAGGGCACCAGTGGGACGTGGTCCGGAGAGGGACGTTCGGTCCGACGTGGTGTGGCCAATAGTGATTCGGACGCGAGTCGTACGGGTAGTCCACTGGGAACCAGCGGGGACACGGTGAGAACCGGAGTCGCTCGACGATCAAATATTCCGACCGTCCAGAGACCCCGCTCGACCGACCTCCGACTTAAATCCCCTCCCCTGTCGGATGACGCCAAGGAGGATCAAGGGGGGCAGACACCTGACTCTTTCACTCCAAGGACACGAGTTCGGTCTCCTGACCGTCCTGGGAGCAGACGGGACAAGCACGTGCCGAGGCCGAACTATTCGTCAAAGTACTCCCCTTAGTCTCGAACACCCTTCACTGGTGAACCACGGTCGAGATCCTGTCTCTCTCCTCGGTCTGTCTGGGGGGGTAGGGTCAGGTCCCCTTCGAGGGGCCCCCTCAGTCCCGAGAGACCCCGGTTTGTCTGGTAGGACCGGAGAAAAGTCCGCTTCTCTCTCCCCGCCTCCCCGTTCTAGGACTCCGGTAGACCGGGGAGAGACAGACCTCTTCCCTTCCCCTGAGAGTGTATTTCCTGTCTCTGAGAATGTGCTTCCTTCCCCTGAGAATGCGTTGAGCCCCTCGGGGTCTCCCGTGAATTCACACACAGGAATTCCGTGGGTAGTGCGGCTCCCGGTGCCTCCTCCCCCCGACACCCTTCCACAGGGAGTCCGTCCCAGGGGGAAAGGGAGACGTCCAGACCGTCTCTGGAAAGGTCTTTCGTCCCGGACTGTGCGTCCCTACGACCTCGCGAGCGCCCTCCTCGCCCCGCCCCTGGCAGTGAACAACCCGTAACTGAGGCTCGAGTCGCGACAGACTCGGAAGCCAGGTCCTCGAGCGACTCAAGAGTGCTGGTGCGCCTGTCTACGTCTTCACCTCCCGGTTTGACCACTTCCGTGTCCTAAACTTGAGTTCAGCCCAGGTTAAGGTCTCGGTCAAAGAGCAAGGGCGCACGGTGGGGGCCCGGAGACCCCGCGTGTTCCGTGCCGGTCCGAGCGGGGGGCGGGGGGCGGGCGGGGTAGCGACCAGACCTTCCCGTCGGGCCGGGAGGACCCGGTCGACAGGGGAGGGGCCGGACACTCGGTGTCGCACTAGACGATTATAGCCCGACGCGACACCGTGAACGTTCGGGTAATCGCAGGACAAAAGGATTATATACTGTCTGATAGTGTCGGGGGTCACCGCGACGCAAAGACTCGTGACAGGTGGGTGCCTCAATACTTAGGAGAGGAAGTCACCGACCGTCTCCCCCGCTCCGTCGACTCGCCCTACTGGGCGAGTAAGAGGGTACTCCCCTGGGTTGACACACGGGGAGAGAAAAGTAGAGTCGAGGACCGGACTCATGAGGACTGTGAATCCTCTTCTCCGTCGGGACCCGTCCCGAGTCGGACCTGTCAGTCGACCTCCACTCCGCCCGGCCTGGACCTCTGACGACGGGACACACGGTCCGGACCGGCCCCCACCCCCGTGTGGACACGACGCAAGGACCTACTACCGATAGTCCCGTTCGGAGAGGGACCCGTCGACGGACCAGGAAAGACCTTCCCCGTCGTCTACGGGGGGGTCCGGGGTTCTACGACGCTCCTGTCGCCCCTCCCTCGGCCGTCGACGACTCACATCGCCCGTCCCGGGACATTAACCCGTCGGACAAGGGTCTATTCCGGCTACTGTGACTTGTCGAAGGGCGAGGTGTGCCCGACGCCGGCGAGTAAAGGACGAGGGCGTCGGCCGCTACGGTTAATGGAGCGGAGGACGAGCGGTCGCCGCCGAAGACCCCGACGGTCTACTAAGGAGACAGTAGCCGGTCCGGACCTAGCAGAGACCTCTCGTCCGTCCGCCCAAACCTCTCCCGGTGTCCTCCCACTCACCCCGGTCGTTACCCCTACCACCGTCATCGCCCGTACCACTTCCAGCCCCACACTGGGTGTGGGTCCGGTAGGACCCTTCCGGGTAAAGAAAGGGCCGGGGTGGGGGTCTCACCCAAGTGGCAAACGACTTACCCGATTCCTCGACCGCGCGGCCGTACACTTGTCTCGAATGTCTCGAAACGGGTGGGTGGGGACGGAATGGTCATCGTAGGGGATCAGAACGGTCAGGTGGCGGATCGGACGAAAGAGAAAGAGGACCCGCTGGGGGTGGGGTTTGCTGGGGCTTGTACAGTGACAGAATAGACATTCCACCCCACTACCTCCGTCACGGGACCGTCGTCCACTCTACTCTCGAGTCTCACCTCTCCCGTTAAAGGACGAAGCCGCGGGGTGTCAGCTCGGTACGGACAGCCTACTCAAGCCCGTGGGTAAAACGTCACCCCATTTGACTCTGAGGCCCGAAGGGTCTACCGTGATCACCATTTCTTGGGCCGACGGTTACGTCCTCTGCATTCTCTGTGTACAAGCTAGGGACATCCCTTCTAGGGGACCTCCTTCCCGTGCCGATGGGTGAGGTCATAAGAGCCGACCTCTTAGGGTGTCTGTCTCCTCGGACCGCCCCGATGTCAGGTCCCCCAACGTTTCTGAGCCTGTGCTGGCTTCACTGAGTCGTACATTTGACTCCGAGTGGGTCCCCAAACTGACCACGATTTCCACACCTCATCGGGGACCAGGAAGAGACTGCACTCGGGAGGTCTTCTATCTGGACCCTCTTCTCTCTCCCTTTCCCGTCGACCAAACTCTCCCCGTTTCCAACCGAGGTCTGGTGGTAGTGGGACTCCCCCTCCACCCTCTTCGTGGATACTCCACACCAAACACTTCTCCCTTGTGCGTCCAAGGGCGAGGTGAATCCCACCCACACAGGTCGGTGACTGAGGTCTCCACCGTTCGGGGGTTCTCCCCACCGTGGTTCTCCCCATGAACATATCCCCCACCCTCTGACCTGGACAAGACGCCCCCGTAAGGGTCCCAGAAGACGTCGACCCGGTCCGCTCCAGACCCAGGGGGTCGGTATGGACGGACGTTCCGTGGGGCTGAGACTGACCCCTTTTTCCGGCACCCGTCCCTCCACAGACCTATCTCCCGTACACCCCCGTCGGGTCGCCACCTCATGTATCCCTTGGCCTCCAGCTCCGGGCCTCTACCCATCCAGTGGGCCGGCGAGGTCCGGGTAGTTTGACTCCGGAAGGGGAGGTTCCACAAACCCTACGCGTAAGCCTCCACGTCGGGGTCGCTCGAACGGCCGGTCTCCGGGCGGGGATCCGCGACTAACCAATGGAGGGGTGAGACCCCGGAACCCCGCCCCGAGCTCCGGGGGGGTGGGGCGGGCGCCGGGCCGCGGGGCTGACGACGACCCCATGACCCCCGGACCCCATGCCCCCCGCCCCGAGGACCCACCGGGGTGTCCGGCCCTTCCCGATCCTCCGCGTTCCTACCGATCCCCGGGGGAGGGTGTGCCGCACCCCTCCCCCTTCGCCCACTGGTTGAGGGATTCCCCGTTGATTGTCTGGTTAATTCGACGGTTATTTTTAAAATTAGTTCATTATTACGTGGAATGAAACAAATTAATCACAAGACAGTTCACTTACTTATAAATTCCGCGCCCACCGCCACGGTCGTAGACGGGTCGCCCGTCTTTCCGGCTCGGGTGTAAAGTTAGCAGGACTGTCGAGAGGTGCGTCCCGTGGCTAGCGGCTATGGCGGTGGGCCCTCCGGGTCCCCGACGTGAGGGTACGTGCGTCTGTCACCGGCCGGGGCGGAGTTAAAAGAGTAGACAGTTTACCCTCGTCCTCAGGTCAGGAATTTTTTTTTTTAGGAACTAAAAAGAAAAAAGACCTTAGGGTATCAAGGTTCACCCACGCCTTCCGGACTCTGGGGTTACACGATAGGGGTTCAAGTGTCGCGGGTCCTGCGGGTCACAGAAAGTCGCCACACCGATGTTCCAGTCTTGAGACACGCGGACCATCCTCATGGGCCTCTTCTGGGGTCGGGGCGATGTGCGACCCTCCACCGGGGAGGTGTGGGGGGTCGCCAGGAGACCGGACACTCTAGGTCCGTTCCTGACAGATCCGATAGGAAAGTAAGTAAGTCGAACCCCTGAACTAGAGACACGGGGCGGGTCACATAGAAAGGACCCTGTTAAGTCCTGCACGCGACGTAGAGGTTCCGGCCCAGAACCTTGCGACGGGGGCCAGCGAGGGGAAGGGGTGCGGAGAGCCGGAGCCGCCCACACCCGCCGCCTGGGCTCGGGAGCCGTGGGTCGCACAGTCGCGTGGGTGGGACGCCCCGAATAAACGTATAAGTATGGGACCCGCCCGTACGCGTAGCGAAGCAGAGGGCCGCCCGCCGCCCCATAGGAAATGGGTCCGGACAAGAGGGAGAAGAAGTACCTCTCACGGGCCGNACCATGTTAGACGTAAAAGTTTTCCGTCGGTCCTGTGAACGGGGGGGGTAGGGGTGGGGGTCGGTCGTAGGGAATCACCTTATAGTTCAGGTGAAAAGTTTCCTCATTGGTTGTGTGGGTCCATGGACCGGTGGGGTGGTGGGGAAGAAAGGTAAGGAAGATAACCGATTAAAAGGTTTATGGCGGAACGAGTACGGAGACTCTGAGACAGGTTCGGAGACGCACCGTACGGAACCGGGGAAGAGATGGACTACTGGCGGACCGGAACGAGTTTCCGGGGGAGAATTCATCTCGGAAGAGTTTGAAGGGATCTGTCCCCAGGGAGGAGAAGTGAGGAGGCCGTCCCGTATGTCAACAGAAGGATGTGTACGCGGACCAGGACGGTGAGACACTTCCGAACGGAAGGGGAACGAAGAGGTTCGACGTGGGACGTGTCACGGACCGTACGTCATCCACGAGTTAGTTACACTTCACACCCGTAGTGACTTGTTCACTACTCGGAACCCACGGAGGATCTCCCTCGGGGCTCAAACACCCGGCTGAACCTGACCCGAATAGGGCTTAGGGTCCAGAGGATAGACGGTTCAGGAGACGGGTGTGGGACCTTGGTGGACCTACACCTGTCTCGTGTAGGGTGGCGTATACTCCAACTTCCTTTACAGTGTCAAAGGTCGGTCACGTCGGGTCGGAGGAGGACGTGCGACCG
The DNA here is from genome assembly GCA_006410555.1 of Capra ibex. Lineage (NCBI taxonomy): Eukaryota > Metazoa > Chordata > Mammalia > Artiodactyla > Bovidae > Capra > Capra ibex. The sequence goes on from SJYO01038983.1 coordinate 29,081,660, forward strand.
TGGGTGTGACCCCACTCTCACTCCAAGAGAGAGAGTCAGTCGTGAAAGACTTGTGGGTGGGACACGTCCGACCCAAGGTCCGCAACCCCCCCCCCCCGTGTGACTGTTCGACTGTAAGTTACTCTGACTGTGTACCCTGTGGGGTCGATGTTCCCCTGTTCCGGGGTGTAGGACGGGAGGGAGGACGAGTCCTCGAGTCAGCGACACCACAGAGGAAGGTTTGCCTCGGAAAGTCACGTTTCACCTGTTACCTTTCCGGTACCGACTCACCAGTGCCCGTGTCTGCGGTCCTCGTCCCGCCTGAGTCCGAGACACACGGGAGCCCGACCACCGACTTGGCGAGACACGCACAAAGGAGTAGGCTCGTAGCACCTCTCACACAAGGAGGATCCCAATTATGACGGGCGCCCTCAATTGTCAATATTTTGTGGACCTTCTGACGGACAAGTAACCTTCACGGTGAGCACGTAGTTGATTTTTGTGGGGCGTAGATATCGTCTACAGTCCCGGCGGGTTCCTTACTTCCTTCCTCTCCTCCTTCTGAACGTCCCCTCCCCTGCAACACGAAGAAGGACTTCCTACTTGTCCTCAAGTAGTTCCCCACTCTCCTCCCGTCAGTCAGAGGTCCGGGGGTTCTTCGGGGGTAATGACCGGTCACTGGGAGGATCGTCGAGGAAGGGGAGACGAACGACTTTGGGAACACCCTTATTTGGGGGCACCTCTGCTCACTCCCCACCCACTGTACCCACACACACGGCCTCCCCCGCCCTTCACCCCCCATCGTCCCTGTCCGGAGCGGCACACGACTTAGGCCGAGGGGGATGTGCCCGTCGTTCCGACCAAGAGAGCCGACGGACAGTCGGTCGTTAGTACAAATTATTTCCGGGGTTTAATCTGTCGGCTCGTATTCGTGGAAGCCAGATTGTTACGTTAATCGTGTCTGTTTCGGAGGGCGAAGGAGGGACCGGGGTCTCTCCCACCGTCTCCCGTCCCCTGCTCGGCCCGGGAGGGGTCGCTCGACACCTCTCCAAACTTTTCCTTGGCCACTATCTGCTTCTCCACTGTTACTTAGCGTAGGGTCACTGCCGCGGGGAACAACAGTCCGCCGGCGCCCCTCTCTCGTGTAGAGCGACCTAGAAACATCCTGTCTTTCGTTCGTTCGCTACGGTCGAGGCACACGTCGGGACACCCACGGCCCCCCCTCCCACAGAGTGGGTCCCTCCCAGACCAACAAGACCCATCTACACGGGTCACGGAGACCGAGGTGTCCCTCCCCCGGACCCCGGACCCTCCGATTAAGCACAGGTGTCACCCCGGCCCCGGGGCCCCTGGACTGAGGAGTTGAAACCGGATGACGTGGACCTCGTTCGCCAGAGAACAAAAGAGAACCGATTCAACGGTCTCGGGAGTCCGGACTCCGGACGGGACCGACCCGGACACTCCGGCCCACACACACGCAAGTACTGTGTGTCCGGTCTCTGGACGGACGACCAACACCGTAGAGGAGAGGTCGGGGCACTTTTGGGTCTCGCGTAGGGCTGTCGCAGTTCTCGTCCCCGTCTCCCACGCCGGAGACCGGTCTGTACCTTGTCAGGTCTCATCTCTCGTAAGAGTCGAGGGGCGAGGGGAGAGGGGACGGAGTGGTCTTCCGTCGCTCCGGACTGTGGGTAAGGGTCACCTCCGACCGTCTCTCCCCCGGCGGTCTGTTGTGGGCCCCGCGAGTCACCGGTCCTCGGGTCCCAAAGTGACTCTGGACTTAGTTAGTACACAGGCAAGAAAGGAAGGAAGTAGAGGAAGTAAGTGGCTCACGGAGGTCTCGGGCGGATCCTGTGTGGTCGGTCCGTCCTCCCTGTGGCACCAGGGACTCTACCTAAGCCCAGGACAGGGGGTGGGGGGTGGGTCACGTCAGATCACCCCCCTGTCCGGTCTGTACCCCGTCACTACCCCGACCCCTGCACCTGACAGTACTTCCTTTGGTATTGTCCGCGGGTCGCACCCCCCGGAACCTTTCCGAAAGGTCTCGTCTTCACCCGACCTGCACATAGACCTCCACGCCGCCACCACGACCGGCTTCTTTCCCGACGTCCTGTCGTAAAGTCCTCTTCCCTGTCCCATCCTCTCCGAGTCCCCACTTCCCCGTCTCCAGTTCTCGACCCCTTGCGACTCGCACTCTCCACTCCGCCTCCCCTCGTCCGACCCCGTCCCACCACCGTCCGGCACACGTCCTCCGACTCGAAACAGGTCTCCACCGACCCCCGACCCTCCCGACATTCGTCCCTGACTGCACCAGTCTAGACGGAAAATTCGCAAGGGAGGAGAGGAAGAAGGGGAGGGTTTGGGTTGTAAGCACTTACACCGTGTCACACACGAACAGAGCTCGACGACGACGACGACAGTGAAGTCAGCACAGACTGACACGCTGGGGTATCTGCCGTCGGGTGGTCCGAGGGGGCGGGGACCCTAAGAGGTCCGTTCTTGTGACCTCACCCAACGGTAAAGGAAGAGGTTACGTACTCACTTTTCACTTTCACTTCAGCGAGTCAACACAGGCTGAGAAGTTCTGGGGTACGTGACGTCGGATGGTCCGAGGAGGCAGATACCCTAAAAGGTCCGTTGTCATGACCTTACCCCACGGTAACGGAAGAGACACAGGGCTCAATCTCTTCCAAATTTTCTACTTCTTCTAAGGTGGTAGGGAGCCACGTTTTGGTCGACCACCCTCTCCTACACGATTCCAAGTGACGTCATGGTGCTCTCGTCATGAGTAGGACGGAGTCCTTCCGAAGGGTCTCCTCCGCTGGAGACTCACCCGTAACTACCTACTTGTCTTCAAACGGTTCACCGAGATTTCCACATAAATTTCTCAATGAGAGAACCCCTCTACAGACGGGGATCCTTCGCACTCTCGTGCCCCTCCGTCTGACGAAGGTCCACGAAGACGTGTGAACCTCGGTGAAGTAGGAGTGTTCCGAGGAGACTCCTGCGTAGAATGTTTTCCCGACGAACGGACGTTTCGTCTGTCGGACTCTAGTGAGTCGACCTCTCGTCGTCTTGGCCCTAAGTCTGGGTCCGTAGGCCGCCGTCACGGGTGTGACTATTGGTCTTCGGGACGATAGGGCACGTGTCCTGGGACGACACAGGTAGGGACGGTCCGTGACGATCCCTCCCCGACCTCACAGTGGTTTTAGGGTCGGGAAGGGGGTGCGACCCGCCTGGGACCCCTCTGGTCACCCCTCAGGTCACTGAGGGTCACTGGTCACAGGACCAGGTAAACGGTCCTCGACCGTCGAAGGGTACCATACACTCCAAATTTCCCGTCTTAGACTCAGAGCAAAGGAGGACTCGACCCTGACCGAACCGACTTACGTCGACCCCCACTTCGTCCGACCTACCACCACCCACCCTCCGGTCCCACGGGTGGACATCCCCGTCCGTCGTGATCCTGTACCCGCCCCTCTCGGAACGACCCGTGGGCGACCGGGTTACCCGTGGGCGGTCGGACTACCCGTGTCGTCGAAGCAGTTGTCCTGTGACCCGGAGGAGGAGCGAGGAACCAGACGGGACCTCTCACCACTCACCCTCAGACAATAGTCCGTTTGTCGTCGATGACTACACTTTTACTTTATATCTAAGTTATGGACACGGAAAGCCGAGTGTTTAGCACGGGGACCGGGTCCACTGTCGGTCGTGTCTGCGGTCGAGTCTGTTGTCTTGTTCCCTCCCGTCTGGAGTCGATGGGTGGTTCAGCGGTTGTCAAGAGGGACCCCGACCCCTGGGTTTCGTCTCTGGTCCGAGACCGAGGGACGACGGGAGTCCCCCACTACCGGCCACCGAGAACGTGTGTGTAGTGGACCACAGGGGTCGTGTTCGGGTCCTTTCCTCGACCGGGTCAGACGTCGTAGTCTGAATCAGCCGGGAACCCCCGGACCGTGCGTCCGTACCGGGGTAGACCCTTAACCCCTACCGAGGTCTCTACAACCCGAAGGGTCCACCATGATCACCATTTCTTGGGCGGATGGTTTCGTTCTCTACCTGCTCTGTGGTCAAACTAGGGACCCAACCCTTCTAGGGGACCTCCTCCCGTACCGTTGGGTGAGGTCATAAGAACGGACCTCTTAGGGTACCTGTCTCCTCGGACGCCCGATGGCAGACATCCCCACGTCTCAGCCTGTGTGTACGTGTGTGTGGCCTCGACAAACGAAACATCTGACACCCACCGAATGGTGGGGGCCGTGGGGGTTTTACCCGTGACTCCCCCAGGGCCTCCTCGACTCGCCGGGTGAAGGACGAGGGTAGGTGCGTCGGGTGTAAACGAGCTGAAAATGCTCCCACGACCGTCACTTGAGTAGGGACAATGTTACGTGAGTCCCTGGGACTGTTGATTAAATTAAATTTTGTCGGACCGTTATTTTCGAGTCTTGCCTTTTGGTGGTTCAGAACCCCCAATAAATTGTTTAACGGAGTGTCTATTTATGTAATTTTACTAAGAGTTTGATCTCAACACGCTTCAATCTCATTTTAATTCTTTCAGCTTAGTTTTACATTTAATTACCACAACTCTATGTCGCAAACTTAACCGTCCTCAGTACGCTCCCCTCACAACCGTCCCCGGGACGGAAGACAAGTCCACTGCACCTCGGAGGCCCGTCACGGTCTTTGGGAAAGACACGGTCCACAACCGGTCGACCCCCACTCCACCGGGGCTGGTGTGGGTCGTAAGACGGTCCGGGTGGGAAGGTGGAACCCCCTGTGAATGTGGATGGTCGGGACCGTCTATGGGACCGGCCAAGTGAGGGACGACGACCGGGTCGAAAGTAGTACGGGGTTGGAAAATTTTACCTACACAGGTAGTGTGGACACAACGGTCGACCGTAGTCCTTGATTCCCTATAACCCGTACATTCCGGACCACGTCGCACCTCGGACCCTACTGCTACCTCCGACAATAGTGACAGTGTACATAAATGACGACTCACTCAGAGTCTAGCGGGACGTTCCGGTCACAAGGGTAAGCTGACTGTTCATTTGACTCCGGTCCCTCCGTGTCCGTCTTTGTCCTTCCCGAGACGTACGACTCCCCGAAAACGGAGGTAGAGAAGGTCGGACGTACCTCCCAGGACCAAAGTGAAGGGACCGACACAGAGAGACAAAGAGAGGGGCGACTCCTACCTCCTCGACCCCGACCCGACCGACGGTCGGACCACGAGTCCAGGTCCGGCGTAGGGGACTACCCGTGCGGCAGGAGGTGAGACCCGGATGTGGGGGTTCGTCGGGAGGGTCGGACCGGTCCCAGTCGGAGACCCGAATCGACCTCCACGAGTCTTGACATCCCCTGAACCACCCTCTACCATTGGGGGAGAAAAGAGGTGCGACCTCGCCGGGGTCCACGACTGTACGTCGGAACCCTTGGAATAGACCTCGACGGAAAGAACTATCACGGTGGTCGAGTAGTTAGACCCTTCCTTCTCTTCCCCGTTAGGGGTCCCTTGTCGCCGTCCCGGTCCACTCCTTCCTGCCCCGTCCTCTGTCTCGGATCCTCTACCCTCCACCACCCTCGCACTCTTACGTCCGTTGGGGGAGGGGGTCTCCCTCCCTCTCCGTCTTCTCCCCCCGTCTCTCTCGTCCTTCCGTGACCCACACACACACGTGCGCTCGACCCCCCGTACGCTCGACCCCCCGTGCGCTCGACACACACGTGCGCTCGACCCCCCGTGCGCTCGACCCCCCGTGCGCTCGACCCCCCGTACGCTCGACACACACGTGCACTCGACCCCCCGTGCGCTCGACCCCCCGTGCGCTCGACCCCCCGTGCGCTCGACCCCCCGTGCGCTCGACCCCCCGTACGCTCGACACACACGTGCACTCGACCCCCCGTGCGCTCGACCCCCCGTGCGCTCGACCCCCCGTGCGCTCGACCCCCCGTGCGCTCGACCCCCCGTGCGCTCGACCCCCCGTGCGCTCGACCCCCCGTGCGCTCGACCCCCCGTGCGCTCGACCCCCCGTGCGCTCGACCCCCCGTGCGCTCGACCCCCCGTGCGCTCGACCCCCCGTGCGCTCGACCCCCCGTGCGCTCGACCCCCCGTGCGCTCGACCCCCCGTGCGCTCGACCCCCCGTGCGCTCGACCCCCCGTGCGCTCGACCCCCCGTGCGCTCGACCCCCCGTGCGCTCGACCCCCCGTGCGCTCGACCCCCCGTGCGCTCGACCCCCCGTGCGCTCGACCCCCCGTGCGCTCGACCCCCCGTGCGCTCGACCCCCCGTGCGCTCGACCCCCCGCACCACCTACAGAAGTGGACCTTAGTGTCGGGTAGACTGTGGGTTCTGTCGAGACTTGGTCCTCCCCTTCCGTGACGGTCCGGACCGGCTCCACGTCGGAGAGGCGACAGACACGGACCACCCCGTCCGCCGGGGGGACCAGACGAGGTCCTCCCCCACCCAGAACCCACTCGTGTCGGACCCACCCCTCCACCCCCAGCAGTTGGGGGGGTTCGTCGCGAGGGTCTACACCCCGGTCACACACCCCACCCCGACGTCACCGACCTGGGGACTGGACCCGTCGCCCTCCGTGAGGGGAGGGATATCTCTGTGCACGTCTCGTCCGGCGGGTACACCCTCCCCCGCACCACCGTGGGGACGCGGACCAGACCCGTCGACCCAGGGGAGTTGCGAAGTGGCACTTGGAGACGCTTGAGTGCCACGACGACTACGTTGTTCGATGAATAACTGTCAGTAATTCAGAAATCGTTTACCAAAGCCCTCTTTTTTATCGGTACTGCTCCTAAATAGAACCCGCGGGTAGGGTCTGGAGTCGCTACTTCTGTGCACGAGGGCTGGGGGTGGAAGGAGACCGCGTCCTAGGTCCAGGAAAACGTCCCCTCGTCTCACCACACCCCCCTCTGGACAACCTTCGACCCCCCGACCCCCTCTCCACATCCGTCCATGGTTTGAGAGACGATTCCCGAGGCCGTAGAACCAGGAGTGCCGCCGGAATCCCTCCTCTACGATAATAATATAGGGGAGATGTGTACACCGGTGACTCTACGGGTGTGTCGACTACCGACGGTCTCTACCCTTGACTTAAGGATGACGTGGCACTCCACTGACTTTGGGTCTCCGGGTGTCTCGACGTTGTCTCCCGATCCTAAGAGGACCGGAACCCGTTCGGGGTCTCGGAAAGACTCGACCCCAAAGGAGAGGACACTTTACGGACCCGATCCGTACCCCTCCTTTACGCACCCTTCACAGACTTTTTGATATTTTACGGTCTGTGTATTCTCCGAAGGCCTTCGAAGGGGTGCGACGAACGTCCACTTACCTCCCAGTGGACTCCCGGTCACCGTCCAGACCGTCCTAGACGGGGCGGCCGGCGAACCCCCCTTCAAGACGCGACGTCGCCACTCTTCCTTTGTGGTATTGATTGAACCGTACGACCCCGGTACCCCGGCGGGTGGACTAGCCCCGTCTAAATTGTCCTGAAACTTTTTATTTTTATACAGTTTGTCGTTTGGCGACGGGCGAGGAGGGCGACGTTATTTTTACCTAAATAAACAAGCACCTTACTTTAAATTATTGAAACCGCCCTCTACTCCGCACTTGTTAGTGTCAAAAAACAACAACAAGAAACAGTAAGACCCCCCCTCTGCCCCTCCTCCTCACCCCCCGCCCCCACCGGGTAGACCCTGTGACAACCCCTTCCCCTACGACCCCAGTCGCAGGAACTCCCCGACATGAGGAGGCATGCGACTCCCGCCAGACATCAGTGACGACGGTTCTCGTCTACATGAAGCAGTTTCGAAGGGTGAAATGCACGGCCGGTGTCAGCCGGGACCCAAGAGGGACTCAAGGACACACCCTGTGGTCCGGAAACGGGACGCCCCCGGGAGACGGACCTCACGGAAAGACGGAACCAGTTTCAAGATGAGTAGGGAGCCTCCGGGGAGTCTTTTGAGGAAGGTCCGGGGGATCGAGTTTCGTCGGAAGGTCGGTTGTGGGGGCCGGGGGACTGAGGGCACCCTCGTTGTCACTTTCACTTCACCGAGACAGCACAGGTTGAGAAACGATGGGGTACCTGACATTGGACGGTCCGAGGAGGCAGGTATCCTAAGAGGGCCGTTCTCATGACCTCGCCCAACGGTAAGGGAAGAGGTCCCCTAGAAGGGGGGGTCCCTGACTTGGGCCCAGAGGACGTGACGTCCGTCTGAGATGGCAGACTCGACGGTCCCTTGGGGTGAGGAGATGTGGGGCGTAATCGTGGTCGAGAGTCAAAGATGGGTCGTGTGTCGTCGACGACCGTCCTTCACGACTTCCGTACGTACTCCCTTCCAGTGCCGGCCTCTGGGCCGCAGATGGAAAGGGACATTGGGCCATACCGGTCCCGGTCCGACTCCGGTTCTTGTCTCAGGGAAACGGTTGACCCGACCCAGGTTGGGCCCCGGAAGGGGTCTGGGCCCCGTGGACAAGGGCCGTCGAGGACGAGGAGGGTGTCGTGGAGAGAGAGACCTGGAGTCGAAGGGGTAGACGCTTCCCCAACCGCCCCAGAGGTGCCCTGGCCACGGGAAACAGGTCGTCCTCTGGATTCCCAGTCCGCTCCGTCCTCTGACCCGGACACCCTCCGGGACTCAGCCCTGAGTGGTCCCGTCCGACTTGTGCCCCCAAACCCTCACCACCCTCCGGACCCTCCCGCGGTGTTCCTCGGGGAGTTGGGCGGGTCACCGCGCTCCCCCTGCTCGGCCGAGGACGCGACACGGCCGTCCAGCTATTGTTTTGTTTGCGTGATAACTGGCTGGCGCGTGATTTAGGAGGGCGGTCTGTTCTACTACACGTGGGCTTAGCTGACGCCGTGAGTTTTGGGCGCGCCGGGACGGGGCGGCCGTCGCTCTTCTCACCCGCCCCGCCGCCGGACCTCCGGCCCCCCGCCCCGGCCCCGCGGCCGCTCCTCCCCGTCAGGACCGGGGGCGACCCGCCCCGTGGCCCTCCGTCCGGAGCCTGGCGTCTGAAAATCCCCGCCGTGGCCCTCCTCCGAAGGCTGCAGTTTTCACGTCCTTAGGGTCTTCGATTTTAATCCTCCAGTCGACTAGGTCGAGAAAACAAAAATTAATTTTATTAATGTATTGTAGTGTATGTGTGTGTTTTATTGTGCACCGTAGAGACATTCAGTCCTTCGTATTACTATTTGGTATGTGAGAACTTGGGTGGTACGTTTAATTCGGGTCGCCAATTTACGGGTCTGACGACCCAATTTTATGGCCGAGACGGCGAAGGGCGACACACCGGGATCTGTGCAACGGAGTGGAGAACCACGGAATCAGACGTGTTGGCATTCCACCCCATTATTTCCCGTTGGGGGCGGTGGGACCGCTAGCCCAACAAGGCTCCTACTTTACTCAAGTCTAAAACTTTCGTGAGCCTCGCGTCCTTTCCCGTTGACGAGGGGCAGCTTAGACCCTAAAGAAAGCAACGAAGGGCAACGTCAAAGTGAGGTGCACACCGGGTCCCCGGGGAGTGGACTAGAAAACTCCCAGACACTCGGGGTTCTGAGAGACCATTTGGACTTATAGAGTCCCTCTCCCAAGTATAAGGTCCTTGTCCTAGTCTAAGAGTTCCACTCGGGGGACTCTCATTTCTGGGGACCAGACGAGGTTGACGGGGTAAAATATTCCCCAGGACACCGCGTCCCCACCCGGAGGGACTACCGAGTCTACCATTTCTTAGGCGGACTTGACCCCCTGTGGACCCAAGTTAGGGACCCAACGCTTCTAAGGGTACCGTTGGGTGAGGTAATAAGAAAGGACCTCTTAAGGGTACCTGTCTCCTCGGACCACCCGACGTTTCTCAGTCTGTGCTGACTCGCTGATTTGTGTCGTGTCCCTTCGCATCTCGGGGTGGACACTAGTCGGTTCCAGCTCGACCGTCCGGTTCTCCCACGACTACCAAGTTTCCTACGTCCCTCGGTCCCGTCCCCCGGTCTCTGGGTGGGGGGCCTCTGGGAGGGTCTTAGGGAGGGGGTGACGTTCCAAGACTCCCGGTACCCCGGGGTCCGAGTCCGGGGGTCCCGACGGACTACGACCTATGTACCACGGACCAACATTGGTCGCACGACAGGGGTCCGGTAACAGGACGACGGGGGGTGGATAGTACCGAGGAAGGACTCCGTCGGTTGTGGCTGGGGTCCAGGGTGTCCAGACGGAGACTCGGGGTGACCGGTGAAAGGTCGATGCCGAGACCGGTCCAATGGATCGGCGGGTCTCCGAGTCAAACCCGTAGACATTCTACCTGTCTTACTTCGACCCTCCGAACCCCTTCCTGACTGACTCCAGTGTACACCGGGAACAATTGAATAATTAAGTCTTAGTCACGGTCAAGGACGTCTCGGGGCCGTCGGGCCGAGACCGGCACCAAGTCACCCGCGTCGGGCATCTGCCGTGACCCCGACGTGTCGACGCCGACCCGCCCCTCGGACACACCAGACCGCGCAGTCTACCACACACTCACACACACGCGCGCACCCAAGAGCGGAGGATTTGTGTGAGGAGTTCCTCATTTTCGACCCGGAGACGTCCCATTTGTGACGTCGAAGGACACCTCTTTGACCGGAGGTCACAGGGACCTTGAAACGTCCCCAGTCTCGGCCCGACACCCCAACCTTGGGACCGATCTGACCCTCACGTCCCCTCCCCCCGACCCCGGGACCGGCGACCCCCACGGAACCCTCCAGGTCCGTGCCCTTCTGTCCTCTCCATAGAACGGTTGGGTGGGGGTCCTACAGGTGTCGTGTCCGGTGGACAGTCGGATCGACCAGTTCTCCCTCCAACACCCCGACGGGGGAAGAATGGGATCAGGACGGGGGAAGAGTGGGATCAGGACGGAAGGGGGTTCCTTACAGTGGACTTACAGTGTTGATCTGGACTCCGACCTAGTGCCGTTACCGGAGGGAAATACTACCCCTTTGACTCCGTGTCTCTTTCCTTCCCAAAGGGGTTCCGGGAACTTCGGATAAACACCCCAAGAGAGAAGAGAGATGACCCCGTTTCCATTCCGAATATACCCTTCAAGGGAGTGTAAAAGATGAGGGACTTGAGGATACGTAGGAAGTTCCGGGGCCGAGACCCTCTTGAAAGGACTGGGGACGGGAGAGAGGAGACTCCAGACATTAGGGTCCAAAGACATGACTCGGGATCACTCACGGGGTGGGACCTAGGGTGTTCTGAGATCCTGGTTGGGACTCTCCCTCCCGAACAGACGTATAATGTCTCCTCCTTTGCTCGAGTCTCTCCAACTCAAAGACCGGGTTCCAGTGTGTCGTTTATGCCGCACCTGTTCGTTACGGAGAGGCACAGGAACTGGAGGGAGAGACGTTCGGGAGGAGACATCGGGAAGAGGGTAGTGACTTGGTCCGAGGAATTCCCTCCCGGGTGTGGAAGGGCACACAGGTCTATCAGGTATCTGACATCGGACGGTCCGAGGAGACAGGTACCTCAAAAGGTCTGTTCTTATGACCTCACCCAACGGTAAAGGATGACGTCCCTTAGAAGGGTTAGGTCCCTGGGTTGGGTGTAAAGAGCTTACAGGACGTAACCGTCCCCCCAGCAAATGGTGATCGCGGTGGACCCTTAGGGAGACCTATCAGTTTGGGGGGAAAAGGGCCCTCGGTCTGGGGTAATCAGTCGGGACACCCGGAGACTCAACGACGGGACCTCCGGGAGTGAGTGTCGCTCGTCTAATAGTCTAGAGGTGCAAGGACCTCGAACCCCTGACCCGTTCCGACTCACGGGGACAGTAGAGACTGGACTTGTACGAGAAAGGTAGACCCTCAGAGGACGAACCAGCTCCTCTACGGTGAGACCCGGGTCTTCCCAACAAGGGAGGACTGAAGGGGTCCCAACTTTTCCCTCCAGTCCCTAGGTTCTGGGATCGGGTAGTGGACATCCGGCCCTTCCACACCCCTGGCCCCGTACAGTCGGAGCTCCTCCGACCGGAGACGATACCGGGGACCTTCGTAAGATAGAAGAGACCCGGAGAGGATGAGTCTTTTCTGCCCGTCACACCGACTGGGACGTCCACCGAATGCTCCTGAGAGGGGTCCTTCGGAGCCGGGGTAGATCTGTCCGACCCTGGGTGAACCGAGAGACCTACTGGGGAGTAGTGGGGTTGACCTGTCTTGAAGGGGTGGACGTTCTCGGGGAGGATCCAGACTTGGTGAGGGGCCCGTGGTAGATTTCGGGGTTTGAAATAAATAGATAAATTGAAAAACCGACTTGACCCAGAAGGAACAACGCAAGCCCGAAAGAGAGTAACGCCACTAGCCCCTGACGAGAGGTCAACCCCACACGCCCGAAGAGTAGTTCCACCGAAGAGAACAACGTTTCGTACCCGAAATCCCTCGTACCCGAGTCCTCAACACCGTGTGCCCGAATCCACGGGGTACCGTGCACCTTAGAAGGACCTGGTCCCTAACTTGGACACAGAGGACGTAACCGTCCCCCTAAGAATTGGTGACCTGGTGAACCCTTCAGGAATAAATAAAAATTTTCTCGTGAAAAAAAACCGGTGTATCGTACCGTACACCATAGGAGCAAACTACTGGTCCCTAAATTGGGTACGAGGGACGTCACCTTCGCTCCCCAAAATTGGTGCCCTACCCGGCCCCTTTAGGGTTCGGACCGTGAAATTTGTGTATTGAAGAAACCTAGGAATAGTGTTGGGTGACAATAAGGGTAAAATGTCTACCCCTTTAACTCCGAGTCTCTCCGATTCATTGAACAAGTTTCGGTGGGTCGACCATCCACCGTCTCGACGTATGTCCGAGTTTGGCTCCGAATCCGTCTCCACCTGTCTAATGGTCCGGGACGACTGGGACGGGAGCCACCGACACAAGAACAGAACGAGGGAGTAGTAAACTTCACTATTACGTGTGAAAAGGACTCCTCCACCTCCCTCTGGGACTTGGACCGGCACCCCCGTGTCTTCGACCTCCGTTGGCCGGTCCCCCGGGCGAGGTGCAACAAGAGAGAAAAGACGACGGAGGAGTTACGAGGGACGGGGAGGACGGGGGTAAATCTCTCTTGGTATCCGTAGAGAGATTTTGGGTCAGAATGGGACGGTCAGTGGACGGACCGGGACCCCAGGATCACTGGGTCGCTGGAAGGGTCGAGAGGGGGTGGGGGAGAGGTAGTGGGGAGGGGGACGGAAACGAGTCGACTCGACACGGGGTACGAGGGGTGGGGGGAAGTATAGTGGGACGTCCAAAGATGTTCGTTCCGGGAGACTGGGGAGTAGTCCGTGGGGGGTGACTCCATGGAGGACCCAGTCTCTGGGGGAAGTGACGTGGGACCAAGTCGTCGGGACTCGTGTTCTATCCAGACCTCCGAGGACCCACGGGTCTCGTCGGATCACGACTAGGGACTAGACACTGGTCACGGGTCTCGTCACGGACCGTACAGTGTCCGGGAGGAATAGAAGACCTATTTACAGGAGACACGTCCGTGAATACTAGATCTCTACCGGTTGAAACTACAGTGACGAGATTCGGGAGTCAAGTCACAGCCGAGTGAATTAGGAGTGTGGCGGGAATACACCACCTGTGATAATAGGAGTAAAAGGTCTCCTCCTTTAACTCCGTGTCCCCCAACCACTTTAGTAGGTTTGAGTGTACCGACCCTTTTGTACCCGGGAGGGACAGACAGAAGTCCTCGACCTCCAGACGAGGGTCGTTTACGACCCTACTGAACCCATCAAATCCCGTGGTCTCTCCTCCCACACTGTCGACGGGGGAACCACTCTCCCCGTCCTCGTCCCCCGTCACGTCGGTCCTACCTTGGTTATGGAGACCGGTGAGGGGAAATCGTCGACCTGACCGAGTCCGCCTTCCCACCTCTCTCTGAACTATTTTCCTGTCTCTCAAATCTAAATCGTTTATTTTTATGGTCTACTGGTTAATTTAAAGTTAAAGTCTCTTTATTGGTTATTTAAAACATCATAATTCATGTGGGGTCCACTAGAAACCCCGAATGAATATGGTTTTTTTCCATGACCAACAAACAGACTTTTTTGCCTAAATTCAGATGTCGGTATGGTGAGACTTACGCGGGTCAGAGTAGACTTCATAATTGTGTGTAAATTCACCCAAGGATATCTCTTCCTTTACCGTTGGGTGATGTCATAAGAACGGACCTCTTAGGCACCTGTCCCCTCGGACCACCCGACGACAGTCACCCCAGCGTGTCTCAACCTGTGTTGACTTCGCTGAATCGTACGCACGTACGTTCACCCAAGGATATAAAATAGACGGTCGGGATGTTTCTTCTCTGTCTTTCCTGGGGTCCCCCAATGTCGGTCCGACATTATACTCTAATATCGGGTGAAATGTCTACCCCTTTGACTCCAGGTCTCGTCCGTCCCGGAACAATAACTCTTTCGATTCTCTCCTGGGCCCGAGACCTGGATTCTCTCGAGAGTACGAGACACTCAACAGGGTCCTTCGGTCCGGTCACTAGTGTTGGGGTCGTAGGGGGTCAGCGTAGGGATGTCGAACTGTCTTGAGGGGGCACGAGAGACGATCCACGGACGACGTTCGGTGTTTGGTGTTTGGTCGGTCTCCAAGAGGAGAGATTGGAGGGGAGGTTGTGGGGAGGGGAAGGGGATGAGGGTGGGTGTGAGTAGAGAGGTCGAACCCCGAGTCTGAGGGAGTGCACCTTCCCTACACGTACCTCACTTAAAAGTGTCGACCCAATAGTGGAGGATTTTTATCCCGACTCACTACCTACCCTCGACAGCGGTCCGGGAGGTCGGTACCCCTCGTCCCCACCCTCACTCCCTCCCCCTACCCCGGACCACTCCCCAGGTGTCTGGGGTCGGTCACGGGAGTTGGGAACCCACTGAGGGGTCGGGGTTCACCCAAAGTCGGGGAAGAGTAACGACCCTCCCCTTCGACGAGACGCGGACTCTAGAAGTCTCGACTCGAACTCGGAGGTCCTCCTCGGTTGACCTGTCCGTGACCGGTGCGGTCCGGTTCACTGAGTGGACGGGTTGTCCACGGGATGGCCCTTCGGCCTTCCCAGGTGGAGTCTACCCTGACCCCGACACGGACCCCCTCCCCACAGACCCTTAGTTCCTGGGACACTGTTCCGGTGGGACGGGGAAGGGGGAGGTCGGTACGGGGAAAGAGCTAAAACAGAAATTCGAAAAGAACCGAAAAATTTGTGGGTAGTCGGACTGGCTAGAGTCCTAGGTCCTCGACTACCCGTAAACACCCCTGTGTCGACCCGAAGTCCGACGTCTACCCTTCCACTCCCGGCACCCCCGAGGAACGGGAGTTGTACGTACGTGTGTCCCAGTCGGGTCTGTGTGGCTACCCGTGCGTGTCGCACGTTTGTGGGACACCAGAGACCTCCGGGATTGTACATTCATGTCCGACCACCCACCCCCGTGGGTCGACCACAGTGACGGGTAGTGATGTACCAGCGGAGCGTAACCCGACCGTAAAGACTGTCTCCTGGGGTGACGGTCGGACCCAGAGACCGGTAGATCCTCGGACCTCTCCGACGACGGGTCTGTGAACCCGGTTCCCGGAGGGTACCGTTACCCACCCGAAGTCCTCTGGTAAGACCGGAGTCAGTCCCCGGGTCCCCGGGAGGAGTGTGGGGTCCGGAACCGAGACACTGATCAGACGGGGAAATTCTCAAGACGGGAACCAGGTGTCTATACTTATCTGGAACGTACAAATCCTGTGGTGGGACGCGAAGGAGGGACCCCAGGTCGGGGTACGGGTCGGGTCTCTTCGACCTTCTTGTCCGGTACAGGGAACGAGTCTTCCTGGGACGGGGGTGGGGGTCCCTCTACTCGTGCGAGCGGGAGACGTGTCCACCCTTCACCCTCTGGGGACGGGCCGCTGAAAAGACACGTCTTCGGGGGTGGGTCAGGTCAAGGGACAGGGAGGTGGCGCCTACGAGAGTCCCAGCCCTCCGCCGGAACCTCAATCCTATAATTTACGTCGACGCGGCTTTGTACCGGAGTTAGGTTAATGTGGTTCTTTGTTCTCCTCGGCAAATCCGATTAGACCAATAAGACGGGACCCGAGGGAGCCGTCGGGGTCTCCCTACGGGTCCTCCCCACCGACAGACCCACCCGTCGTGCACCGGGACACGGGGAGCCCCAGGGCGGGCAGAGACCCCGCTACACGGACCCCGGTACACGGACCGCGCGATCCGAGGACGCCGAGGACGACCACCCCTTCGGTGCCCCGACACCTTCGAGGATCGATCGTCGGGTGTCGTGGCCTCCTCTCGGACAGGGGTCGTAGGATGTTTATAAATGACTCACGCTCCTCGGCCAGACCCGTCCCCCTGGGCCCTCTCTTCCCTCCCTCCATCGGTTCGGCCCTCTGTCCGGTCCCCATTTATGTCCTACTCACCGTCGCCCCTCGTTCGGGGAGGTTCCTCCTCTCGACGTCGTCTCCGACTGCACCCTCCGTCAGGGCGTCTCCCTTGTCGTCCTCGGCCCTCGCGTCTCCCAAACCTGGTCAAGGTCCTGGATCTCCTTCGGTCACACGGTCTCCCACCCCTCCCCCCTCCGCCTCTGGACCACCTGGGACCATTTCTTGAACCTAAACAAGATTTTCCTCTCGACACTACCCTAAATCAAACCCCCCACCCGGGACGGCGACACGTCCCCGTCCCTCTCCGGTGGCACCGGGGCCCGTCTCCGCTACGAATCCCTTCCCACCCTCGCGTCCCACCTGTCCACCTGGGCTCTCTTCACCAACCTAGGTCAGTGAAGACTTTCCCGAACATCTCCCACCCCCCAGGCCGCCCCCCCCGCGGGGCACCGGAGAGGGAGGAGACAATCAGCGAGTAGTACGCGCTGAAAACCCTGGAGTGCCT
Organism: Capra ibex; assembly: GCA_006410555.1. Lineage (NCBI taxonomy): Eukaryota > Metazoa > Chordata > Mammalia > Artiodactyla > Bovidae > Capra > Capra ibex. Next base: position 29,098,534 of record SJYO01038983.1, read on the forward strand.
GAAGTCGGGTGGTCCGAGGAGCCAGGTACCCTAAAAGGTCCATCTCTATGACCTCACCGGAGAGGGACGAGGGCGGGTTTGTCGACGGGTGCACCACGAAATCCCAGGCCCCCNCCCACCGCCCCCCTCCCGGGACGGAGACACGTCCCCGTCCCTCTCCGGTGGCGCCGGGGCCCGTCTCCGCTACGAATCCCTTCCCACCCTCGCGTCCCACCTGTCCACCTGGGCTCTCTTCACCAACCTAGGTCAGTGAAGACTTTCCCGAACATCTCCCACCCCCCAGGCCGCCCCCCCCCGCGGGGCACCGGAGAGGGAGGAGACAATCAGCGAGTAGTACGCGCTGAAAACCCTGGAGCGCCTGAAGTCGGGTGGTCCGAGGAGCCAGGTACCCTAAAAGGTCCGTCTCTGTGACCTCACCGGAGAGGGACGAGGGCGGGTTTGTCGACGGGTGCACCACGAAATCCCAGACCCCCCGAGAGGGTGGAATCGACACACGCGGGGTCGCGCCCCCGACACCCACGGAGACCTAGACGGGAGCCTCTCCAACACCAATTTCCCTCCGTGTGTAAACCTCCGTCGCGAATGTCCGACCTTCCCAGTCGATACTCCCGTACACATCCCCCGTCACCCACAGTCGGTTCTGGATCCCCTACTCGTGTTCAGTCGGTCCCGCCGACCCCCCTCAGTCCGTCCTCTTCACAGGGTTCGCCTCCCTGGTCGGTCACGGTGCCGACCCGTCACCCTCTGCATAGACGACGGTACCCTGTCTCGTCAGGTCACTGCGACCCTGTCTCTACCTCCCCGGACCCGACCCTCTACCCGACCTGTCTGTCCGTCTCAACCCCGGGTCTCCGGGAAAGTCCGGCTTTGTTTCGGATCTCCCCGGCTCTGGGGACCTCCCTTCCCTATCCACTCCACCCACCCGACCCGTGTCCGTCTTGTCCCGTCACCTACGCCCTCGTCCCTTGTACCCCATCCCACTCCTCCCCCTTCTTCCGTGAAGACAGACCTCCATGTCGGTCCGGAAGGTCCACCGAGTCACCATTTCTTAGACGGACAGTTATGTCCTCCACGTCTCAGCTAGGGACCCAACCTTTCTAGGGAACCTCTTCCTTTACCGTTGGGTGAGGTCCTAAGAACGAACCTTTTAGGGTACCTGTCTCCTCGGACCGTCCGATATCAGGTGTCCCAGCGTCTCTCAGTCTGTGCCGACCCGTACGTACGTCCTCCCTGTCTTTCGGACCTCCTCGAGAACCCGGACTCCTTCCTCGCCATCCCTCGGTCACTTTCAAGAACTCACTCCCTCGTCATTCTAATTTCGAACAGAAACTGGTATTTACTCCCTTCGTCCCTACGTAGCTCCCTTCACGATTTTACTGGACCCAAGGTTGGAGTCGAACAATAAACAAGGAAACTCTGGAACTCGTTCAAGAAAGGGAGAGACCTGGATTCAAACAAAAAGAGAAAAACGAAGAAATATTTCAAGTTTGAGAATTTTATATGCATATTAAGTGTATTCTATTGTTAAGCGGAAAATTCCTAAGTCACTAAAAAGTACATAAGTGTTTCAACACGTTGGTACCGAAGATAGATTAAGGTCTTCTGAAAGGAGTGGGGTTTTTCTTCGGAGTCCAAACAGTAGACATTTTACCCCTGGGTTCAGTTTCCCTCCACCACTCCCGACTTATCCTCTGACACACAAACTGTTCCCTTCCAATGCAAATGCTACGTCTTTTCCCGGAAAAGGACACAGGGTAAAGTGGGAAGGGACATCTTGAAAAGGGAGGTGCACGGGTGACGTGTCTGGGTCTGATGGCTCCTGTTGGTCTTGACTCTCACCATTTTATCCTTCGTCCTCTCCCACACACCCCCCCAGGCACACCGAAGGGACCACCGAGTCTACCATTTCGCAGACGGACGTTACCCCCTCTGGACCCAAGCTAAGGACCCAGCCCTTCTAGGGGACCTCTTCCTTTACCGTTAGGTGAGGTCGTGAGAACGGACCTTTTAGGGTACCTGTCTCCTCGGACTATCCGATGTCAGGTACCTCAGCGTTTCTCAGCCTGACTCGCTGAAGTTAAAGTGAAGTGAAATGCCGATCCACTCGAGGGACCACACCGCTCGAGGGACCACACCGGGCCCCACTGTCACTGTCCTCCTGAAAGCCTTATCCCTTCACTTCTCGTAACACACCAGTAGCGGCCACCAGTGTCGGACGTCGGGTGTCCCCTCTTGAATCACCCCTAGGCCCGAGAGGACTTCAGGGGTGCGACTGTAATGACCTCAGACAAATTACTTCCCTGGGAGACGGTAGAAGGAGACTTTCCGGATGGATGTGAAACATTAAGAAAATTCTAGTCAATGACACTCGGTCAAATAGAGTTCAAATAGGGTCGAACAACTCGTACGAGTCCCCGTAGTGTCGTGGTACCAGTACCTCGGACCTGGTAAGTCCTACACCTGACACAGACCACTAACAAGGCCGGGGTTTTTCCGAAGAGGTGAACTTAGGTCCTCCACTCCCCCACCGACCTCAGACGAGGATGTTCGTCCCCCGACGGGTCGTGAGGACGGGAACTTCAGGATTCGGCTCGACCCATCCATGTACGGGGAGGGGTAGACGGAGGAAGGTCTCGTCGATTCTTCGGTCTCTCTCCTACCCAGGTAAGAGGGTTGAGTGTCTGCCTTTCTGATTCCGGTGCCCAGGCCCCCGACGACCTACCGCCTCGACCCCCAAGTCGCCACCCCCCAAGACGTGACCTGTGGGGTCCGAGAGAGGACTCACGACGAAAGGAGGACCACAAAGATCATCCGCATGGCAAGTCAGGGGTACCGACACAGGTGTTCGACCGGTAAACGTCGAATCCGTCGACGGAGGGTCTTGTCCTAATATTGCATCCTCTCGAGATCCTAGGACCGACCTTCACCCCAGCCCTCCTGGTGACGGACGGAACACACGGGGATCTTATCGGACCGACCGACACCTAGTCCTCCGGACACGGGTCGAGAGGTTTGGAGAGGAACGACGGTCGGTACCTCGGGGGTCCTCATTCTAAATCCCCTTCGGTATTTTCTGTCCTACCCCCCGGACCTCGTCGACTACCGAACCCTCTTCGGCCCGGTACGAGTACGGTCCGACCCTTCAGGGGGACCTCCTCCACTGTCACCACTGGTCCTCCCACCCCGTTGACCCCGGCCCGGTTCCCTGACTTCCGGTTCGACCCCGGTTCTCGACCAGATCCCCGACTTGGTTCCGGCACCCTCAGTCTCGAGTTCCGACTTCCCCCAAGTCCCCGGTCCTCGAATTCTGGGGTGGGAGACGTACGTCCGTGATCAACAGACCTTTGGGTCTGGAGAGGAACGACGTCTGAGTTCCGGGGGGTTCTCCCCGACCACCTCGCCACCACCCCAAGGAGAGACTCTCCTCAGACTCCCCTTACGGACCTGGAGTCGTAAGCTCTCACAACTCTGGGGGAGGGTCCGACGAAAGGACGTCGAAACCTGGGTCCTCCGGGGACTGAAGTCTCTGACCGGCGCGGGACGAAAGAGACCGAGAAGTGGGGGGCGTGGGACAACGAGACCGAGAAGTGGGGGCAGGCAGGACACGAGTGAAGACAGAGGAAGTGGAAGAGAGAACGGGTGCTTACTTGCGCGAGGAGGGGACACGGTTCGTGGACGAGCGAGTCGGAGGGGACCGCAAAAGAGTGAGGTAGGGGAATCGTTAGGGGGGCCTGGGGGGGCCCCCACCCGTAATGATACCCGTAAAGTGTCCCCTCCTTTCTCCGGGGTCCTCCCCTTCACTGAGGTCTCGTTTGATTCATTTGTTTCTCGTCCTACACTCGACCTCGGACAGACGACGTCTCCACCCCAGAGGGTCGGGTGAGGGAGGAGAACTAAGAGTTGTTAATAATAGTTCAACATAAAGACATTCGACGACGTTTAGTAAACCCTGCTCTACCCTTATTTATTTGTGTATCCTTTTATTACTCTCCGGCGCCCCCCTTCCACTGTGGTCCAGTCTCGAACCTCACAACGTGCCTGTCCCGATAAAGGCCCGGGAACACACACACACACACACACACACACACACACAGGACGCGGTCGGAGTTCCGACCCAGAGCGTTCCAGTTCCCATTCAACCCCGACTGTACGTCGTGGGTGACCCCCACCCCTTACGTGCACGTCCCAAACCCTCAAATACCTCGTCGTCGGACCGAAGAGTGGTGCGACTAGTGAAGAGTCTCGGTTCGGGGACTACAAGGAGAATCTTACGTTTATACAACTGTATAAATTAGAGAGGTGGGGACCCTCGGTGGCCCTCCTAATCGGGTCGTGAACGTTCCCTGTCTCGACTCAGGGGTTCGTTCTCCGGTGTCCCGGGAGGTCGGTCTGGCCTCGTCTCTCACCCTGACCGGTGACGACGACCCCCTTCGGCTCAGGGCCGGGAGTCTAGGGGTCCGAAGACTTTCTTTCTGGAGCCTAGCGACCGCCACGCCCCCCGCCCCCTGACCTCCTATTTTCTCTGGGGGGATTCCCCTGGGACACAGGGGGACGGGAGTTGTGGGACCGGGGTCGAGACACACACTCCCACACCCGTCGGGGTCACTTCCAGGTCGTAACCGGTCCTCGACCGTAGACGCGTGAGAAGTCCCGTCTGGGGGGGGGGACGGGGCTGTGGAGACGCTCCGGTACGCTTCCCAGAGTAAGGTCGACCTCTTCTTTCCAAGTTCGGATCAGAAGGGACCAGGGAACCCTCCGACCCTGCTACCGTAGACTTCGAACAGGGAGGGTGGGACACACGTGCACACTCAGACACGTATACACTCGTCCACACCCCCCACCCTCCCACATACGGGCGAGTGAGCGGAACACGTCGGGACCCACGTGTCCTAAGAGAGCGGACAGCCGGAGGAGGGACCAGGGTCCGTCTCGTTGCTGAGTCGGAGCCTTCGACCGTACCGATAAAGACCCGGACCTAAGGACGGTCACCACCGTGTAGACACACACACACACACACACACACAAGCAAGGTCCCTTCCCATAACAGAACCAGGGGAAGACACTCGGTCGGGTCGAAGGGAAGCAGGGGGTAGAACCTGTCCTCGACCCTCCGTCGTCTCTTCAACGTCCGCCGCCAAAGAAGTGGAGAGACTCGGAGTAAAAGGAATAGACATTTTACCCACCTGTCGCGGGTGAACCCTTTCGTGGATTCTCCCAGGGTCGCGTACCGTTACCCCACTCTTACCGCTGTCCCTAGTCGGACCTCCTCGACATGTGCCCCGGGTGTACGAGGACGACGGTCTCGGGTCGGAACCGGAGGTGTGGGGTGCGGTGCTCCTGGGGTCGTAGCAGGGAATGTGACAACCGTGGACATCCAGGTTATTCCACTACGGGACCGGGGGTACCCCTCGTTCTGGTGGTTTGAGGACCTTTCAGTTTCTGGGAGGAATCGAGTCGTTTAGGGGGTGAGTGTCGGACCCGCGACGGGACACTGTCTGCCCTACGAGGCACGTCCCGACACCAATGCCATACTGTAGTCGATTATTGTTGTCCAGGGCAAAGCGTCTGTTCCTTTGTCTAGGGGCCTCCGAGTCGCCGAACGTACTCTAGCGGATCGGACCCCAAGGCCGGGTCAGTCCCGGGTCCCTCGTCACCCCACGACCCGTCTTCTGTCCCGAACCCCTGTCTCCCGTCGACCCACCTTGTACCTCACTGTCCACTCCACAGGTCCCGGTGCAGGGGGTTACTCCGTCGACCACCCGAGCCGCCCCGGGGCCGGGGTTTCCCCCGGGACCGCCTCCGTCAAGGGTAGGTTTCGGGACAGACAGGACAAGTTAAAGCTCGACTTCACGTTTATTCCGAGTCGTGGGTCACGAGGACGGGGTTTAGCTTAAGCCACGACACTAAAGAGACACCCGCCGCCGGTCGGAAGGCCCCTTCCTCACGCCCCCTCCGACCGTGCCCCCGGTCCGGGTTGGGGTACCACCCGCCCGTCCTCGACCGCCCCTACTCCGGTAAACAGACCCCGTCGGTCGAACCGACCGGCCCTAGAAGGTGGGTTTAATTTAAAATTGGGCCGAGTATTTAGAAGGTTCAGGTAGGGGACGGAGGTCGGTCCAGGTGGTGTCGGACCCGGTCGTGTCCCTATCGAAATAGGTCACGAGGTACACCGACGTCCCGTCATCCCAGACCGGACGGGACCCCTCTCCCCTGTCAGCACGTACCTGTCCGGACCTCCAGGACGATCCGTGACCGACGACCTCAACCGGCTCCCGGGACGGACCGACAGGGTCCGTCTTCGAACCTCAGTGGTCGACCCCCGGGACTTCCGGACCCGGTCCCTGGGTCACCTCGACACCCACTGGGACGACAGTCTTCCCAGGACAAGTCTAGTGTCGAGGAAGGACCCGTCCTCCACCCAGAGGATCGAAGAGACTCGGAGTCAAACGAGTCGACACGTCACAGCTCCCCTCCAGTATCGTAAGGGACATCCTCCATGCCCCTTATTCCTCCCTGCATCTACTGCAGGACCCCCGTTGTCTCTACCCGAGGAGACCCCCGTGGCGGTTGGACGCGACAGTCTCCCCACCCGACCCCCGGCGAAGGACAGGGGTGCCGTGGAAGCAGGTCGTCTGTTGCCCCACCGGAACACGGGTTTGCCCCTCCCCGCTCCCACCGGCGACATCCTCGTTGGACCCTTCGGGGCCCCCGGACGAACGAGACCGGGGAGGGGGACTCACGGCCCCCGTCCCCCC
>SJYO01038983.1:29105294-29130600 GCA_006410555.1 Capra ibex
CGGCCCCGCCCCCGCCCCCGCCCCCGCCCCACCCCCCTCCCCGACGGGGGCCCCTCCCCGGCGGTACCCTCGGGACCCTGACCCCACCCCTCGAGCCAGGGGGACGGACTTCGGGAGGCACGTCTCGGTTCCCTTCGAAGCGAATCGACACGCAAACAGCAGACATCTGCACATTCCGCGCGGGTGACTCCACGGCTGAGTCCCCTTAAAGTGGACACTCGTGACGGGGGTCGCGCGTCCTGTCTAGTAAGGACCCGGTGGGGCTGGAGGGGACGGGGTCGAAGGATGAGAGTCACAGTTGGACGGGGAGGGGCGAGACGGGAAGGGCCCGTGGGTCGACGGGAGTCCCACTACACGTCTGTCTGGTGGGGGAGGGGTCCTCCGAAGGGAGTCCTGGAGGGGGTCGGTCGGAAGAGGGGTGACGACTGAGTCCCGACGCGAACTCCGCAGTAGGACATGTGCCACCGAGTGCAAGTCCCTTCTTTCACCCCTCTCTTCCTTCCTCCCCCCAGTGGTATGGGTGTCGTGTCCATTCTCGAGGCTCCCCAGACCCTGAGCGGCCTACCTGGGGGTCCACCACCGACCGTGTCGGCTCCAGTTCCAGCCGTCCTGAGACTGAAACGCGAGGAAAGGAGGGGTGGGGTACCGTGGACGTTCGGCGGGACCTTTGGCACCCTCCTCCCCCGGACGGTCGGGAAGGACTGGGTCGTCCCGGCTACGACAGGGGAGCGGAGGTCCCGTCGCCATGCTCTCCTTTTGGTCTCTTCAGAAAAAGTGTAAGTCTAGGGAAGGGACCGGGGGTCGTAGAGGACCGACTGTTGGGGTCTTGTGTGACCCGGGACTATGCGAGTCCTACGGGCCGAGGGGCGGGAAGTGCTGGGGACCCGGGAGCCTGGAGCGAGACGACCGTAGAGAGGTGTGCCGCCGGTAGAGGGCCCGCCGACGGGGGAGCAGGTGTGGGGGCCTGCGAGGAAACAGACCGTAGTCTCGTGTGTCAATTGTGGGGGTGGGCATTTGTGGCGCCCCGGCACGAAGTGGGTGCGGGTTTGCACCTAGTGTTTGTGTGACTGCATCTACTTCCAAGGGGCAGCTCGCTCCGGCCCCTAAACACCCAGACCGTCTTTGTGTGGACGCACCGGGCCTTCCTTCGGGTCCGTTCGCCAGGAGGACGAGAGGACCCCGGGGGCGGGGTGCAGCCACGGGCCTTGACCCCGGAAGACCTTCCTGGGGCCTTGAATTCCTCCCTCTGTTCGACCGACGACGGGCGACACTCTCGTCCGGTGTGCCCGTAGGACGAGGGCGACGACGGGCCCCTCCCGCACCCCCCCCCCGTCCCGTCCCCTCGGGGAGGTGGCCGAGCGGTGGGTCTGGAGGGAGGAGATAGCGGACACGTGGTGGGGTGGGGACCCGACATCCAGTCCGGCCGAGGGGCGTTGGGTTCAGGGAACGGGACCCATAGTTCTCGTGGATCCGGTTCCCTCCCCCGACCCCATACACCGAGACGGGCGGGTCCGAGGCCCGTGATCTTCCCCGGTCCAGTTCGACCACACAGGGAGTGGTAGGGACGACCTCGAGACCCGATCCTCTGACCGTGAGTCCAGGGTCCGACGAACGATCCGTGACAGTACCTATGGGGCTCGACTGCACCAGGTTCCTTCCCCGTGTCGACCTCGGTCGTAGGACGACCGGAGTACGGGGTGTCGGATCTACACCTGTCGACCTCCGCCCACGGACCGGGTCGCAGAGACGTGGTACCCCAGGTAGGTGGTGAAGGGACCGTCCGCTCCCGCCCACTACCGAATCGGTGACGTGGGGGGTCGAAGACCCCACTCCCTCTCCGACCTCTCCCGACCCGATACAGTCCTCCCCTCTGGTCCCGAGTCGACAAACCTCTGGGTCCCTCCTGGGACGGACTCCAGTGGGTGAGGTCGCACCGATCTGTGTGTCCAAGGGTGTAATCGTGACGAGGGGCCAGTGGTAGACGGGGAGGGTCGGAGGAGGAGACCGAGAAGGGTATCTGTGAACCTGGGGCACTCAGAGGACGGGGGTCGGGTCCCGGGACCCCTGAGACAATGAGTCTGGTACGAATGTCTTTTTTTCAACTCGGTGGACCTCTGAGGAGGCCAACTCAGCTAATTTCGGCGACACAGGGGACCCCTCTCTGGTCCACCCGTGGGACCCCTCGGCATTGGTCCTCTACTTCCCCGGAGTCGACGGTCCGTCCCGACTCCTCACGTCGCCCCTGAACCTCCCTCCCTCCGGCCCAGGTCGGGGTCGAGACGGGGGAGACTTCGGTCCCTTGGACCCTGTCCCCCGAGACCCTCGGAGCCCAAGGAGTGGACACTCTCCCTCCGTGGTGACACGAGGGACATCCCACGCGACACTTCCACTCGGGGTCATCTCTTCCGCCCCGCGAGGGGACGAACGGAGATGAGAGGGGACGCGGACCGTCGGCACCGGCTCGTGCGCTCTGTGGGAGCAGGGACACGAGAGGACCCGTATCGTGGGTCGAGGCACGAGGGACACTCCTGGAAGGGCCGAGGTCCGGGGGCCGGAGGGGTGGGGCAGGTGCCGTAGGAAAAGCGTCCATGGGTGTCCCAGGTAGGACCACGGTACAGTGTGCGCGGTCCTACGGGCACTCCCCGCGGGAGAGGCGGACCGTCGGGGGCTACCGAGGCGGGCGCAGGGACACCGTGGTTCCACGTGGCGGGAAAGGTCAAACAGCAGGAGAGACCCAAAGTCCAAAAGGTAGGTGTGTCTGAGTCTCGGTCCACCGGGGATAGTCGACACACCGGGGACCGTTCAATGGATGGGTGAGACCCACAGTCGACAGAGTAGGAGGAGGTGCCCTAGTAATCCCCGTCCTTTGCTCAGTCGTCTGTTACCTTCTGAGACTTACACGCACCGAGTGCCCTCCGGGAGCCCTTCACCTTCACCGGCAACACACTAGTGAACCGTCCCCCAGTCCCACACGGTCTCACCCACAAGTGTTCCGACACTGCCCCGACCCCTCTGGCGGGTCCATCCCCTCCGAGAGACCGACCGCTGTCACCGTTCGCAGTGGTGCTCCCAGGCTCCTCGAGCGACCGCTGGTGTCGGAGGACCGGGCCTCGTCCGACGTCTCCCGGACCTTCCTCTCGCACGTGTCGGAGCGTCTCAAGGCGTCCTCCGTCCGCCCGTTGCGCCTTCTGGAAAGTGCATCCAATTCTCGTGGGTGTCGGGACCCAGTCTTTCTCGTCCCAGGGTCGGAACTGAGACGACACTCTGGTCGTATCCCACTCGCCGAGAGAACCCGACGGATCCTAAACATGATTTTCAGCTACCTGACATCGGACGGTCCGAGGAGACAGGTACCCTAAGAGGTCCGTTCTTATGACCTCACCCAACGGTAAGGGAAGAGGTCCCTAGAAGGAGTGAGTCCCTAGCTTGGACCCAGAAGACGTAACGTCTCTCTAAGAAATGACAGACTAGGTGGTCTCTTCGGGTTTGCCCCTTTTAGGGTCCGTTTTTTCTAGACCCCAAAAGGGACCACCAGGTCACCGATTCTGAGGTGTGAGGGTTACGTCCCCCGGACCCAAGCTAGGGACCAGTCCCTTGATCCGGGGTGTACCACGTTGATCTGGGTCTTGTCGGTCTTTGTCTTTCCTTCCTTCCTTCCTTCCTTCCTAGACACCCGATGGGCCCTGGACGCGACTCCATGGAGTGCAGAGACTCGGAGTCAAAGGAGCAGACATTCGACCTCTTCGTCGGAAGAGGGGCCCGCTCACCCGGACCCTTTTAGCTTAGTCTGGGCCGTCCGCCCACCCTACCCGCACGCCCAGAGGTCAGGAGCGGGCAGGAGTTCTTTGCCTAGGTTCCCACAAAAAGGGCTGGCCCTCGGATTATCAGTCGTCAATAAATAGCGACGCAAAAGAACACCCATCCTTTCGGTGTCTATTCATTTAAGTCCGTCGTCCCGTGGTAATAGCTCGGGTCACGAAATAAAGGGGTAGAGCAGAGGTCGGGCCCGGCCGACGCCCAGCTATTATTAAATGCTGCGTCGGGGGCGTCGTCTCCCCTCCACCGGTTTTTTTGTGCAATCCAACCTCAGTGGGAGGCACATGGTCGAGACGTGACCGTCCACCGACACTGCCGCTCCGACCCCCGACCCCTCCCTCCGGGGGCCGGGGTGTGTACTCCCTCCCCCGTCTTCCCGCCGCGCACCCGCGCCCGACGTCCCCGAAACGGCCTCCTCCCGTCTCCCGTCGTCCGTCGGTCCCACGATGGGCCGGGGACGAACAGGGGTCGGAGACTAGCCCGGGTGCAAGACCCCGTCTCGATTTTACCCCGTTCCCCTGTCGTCACCCAGAGAGGTTCCTCACCAGACCCCAAACAGAGTCCACCCTGGGGTCCCCTCTCCCCGGAGTCTGTCCCCAGGGCACGGACTCCGGAGCCCTCTTTGGATCCGCCCCCCTACACTTGCCCTCTCCCGTCCCCTTCCCTCCTCGGGTCGTCACCAGGACCGGTCCTACACTAGGTGTCACCGGCCCCCCGAGGCCTCGGCTTTAACGTCCCTCCACAGAGCGACGTAGGACCGACCGGTCAGTCACCGGAGGCCCCTCTCCTGTACTCACCGACCGCCCCGTCGACCTTGGTGGTCGTCGGTGGGTGAGTGTCGCGGGCCGTTCCCCAGACCCCCGGACCTCCGGAGGTGGTGCCCCCAGGGGTCGGGCGTTCCGGAGACGGTCAGATGGGACGACGTCGTCCTCTCCCCGACACTAAACCTAAAGTGCTAAATGCAGCGACTAAAGTAGTGGAGAGCCCAAGACAGTACAAACGGCGGTACTGTTAGAGTGAGAAGGGAGACCCCTGAGCCCCCGCACTTTGACCCCACACACACACCCCCGCCGTGACTCAGTTCGAGCACAGGACCCCGGTCCACCCGCGCTCCCCTCAGTCTGTGCCCCCCTTCGACGACGAGACTGAGCTGCCCCCGACACCCTCCCTCACCCAGAGGGTCCGCCCGTCAGACCAGTCGTGTCCTGCGGCTCCCTTCCCGAAATCACTCTCGTGGACAGAGCTCCCAATACTATTATTATTAACGACCGAAGACATACATCGACCTCACGGTCCGACCAGGAATCCCGTAGGCGTCCCACGGTAGAAACTAGCAGTGGTGGTTGGGTGCTCCCACGAAGGCAGTATGAGGTCGAGTATCTATGCCTTTACGAGTCTCTGGGTTCTTTGTGTCGACAACTTCGATGTGTTAAGACTGGAGACTGAGGTCCGACAATTGGTGAAAAGAAGGACACACAGGAGTCAGCGACTCAGTACAGCTTGATGAAACATTCGGGCACCTGACAACGGGTGGTCCGAGGAGACAGGTACCCTAAAAGGTCCGTTCTTATGATCTCACCCAACAGTAAGGATGAGGTGTCCTACAAGGGCTGGGTCCCTAGCTTGGGCGTAGCACGCAGAGGACACGGGAGGATCGGGACGTCAGTGTAGGGTCACGGGGGTCCTCCGTCGACTCCGGGACCGTCCAGTTCCTGAGTAGGTTCCAGGAGGTCAGGTCGTTGTGAAGGGAGCAGGGAGAAGGGACACGGGTGATAGCCGTAAGAGTCCCCCGGGGACGGACGGTCGGGAGAGTGAGATAGGGGTCACACTGGGGTCGACTAGTCGCTCTCTAGGGCCCGAGGAAAAGGCCGTCCTCGACCCGTCTTTGGATTGACCGTTTGTTACCTGTTTGTCGACCGTTTGCTCCCCTCTCCGTATTGGACTGACGGGTGCGAATTAATTCCCCGCGGGAGAAAACAACCACGAATACGCAACAAATATAAACCGACACGACCCGGAGGTGACGACGTGTGCCCGAAAGAGATCGACGCCACTCGGTCCCCGAGGAGAGACCAACGTTGTGCTACCGAAGCGGAGCGCCCCCGAGGAGAATGACGCCTCGTGTCCGGATCCACGTACCCGAAGTCACCGGCACCGCGGACCCGAGTCACCATAGCGGAGAGCCCGAGGTCTCCCGGTCGAGTCATCGACATCACGTACCCGAGTCGACGGGGTACCGTAAACCCTGGAAAGACCGAGTCCCTGACTTGGCCACAGGGAACGTGACGTCCGCCTAGGAGTTAGTGACCTGGTGGTCCTTCGGGTTCCCCCGAAGGAGAACTTCCAGGGTTTTTTGGTGGGAGGGTTCGGTTCGGGTCTTCGTACGGGACCACACAAGTCTTCCGGTCGGACCCGGGGACGGAACAGGGGGTGGGTGACCTTTTGACCAGTGGAGGGACGACCCGGATAAAATCCCCGTCGTTCCACCAGGGCCCTGAAGGGTTCACCACGATCACCATTTCTTGGGCGGACGGTTACGTCCTCTAATTTCTCTGTGTCCAAACTGGGCACCCAACCCTTCTAAAAGACCTCCACCCGTACCGTTGGGTGCGGTCATAAGAATGGACCTCTTAGGGTACCTGTCTCCTTGGACCGCTCGATGTCAGGTATCCCAGTGTTTCTCAGCCCGTGCTGACTTCGTGTGTGTGTTCCACCAGGATCCTGTCGCCCTCCTGACGTGCCCCCCTGGGGGAGGACCAGGAGGAGTCCCCGGCACACTGGTGCCTCCCAACCCCCACCGTGGGGTGTAAGAGTGCCGGTCGGCAGGTCTCTTCGAGACTTGTGTCGGAGGTCCTCCCGGGGTAACAAAAAAGAAAGACGGACCGAGAATGTTTTTAATTTGTGCCTACCAAAGTAGAACCCTTTTAATCGTAAGATCCGTCGCGATCCCCTACACTAGTCTTACAGTTCCGGTCTCGGTGTCTCGTCCTTCCATTCCCTCTTCTACGGGCACGGACCACCCCCAGGAACCCACCCCCGTCTCCCGAGCCTAGACGGGTCCTCCGTGCCACCCCGAAACGGACCGGCGGTCCCCCTTCCTACTCCGACCCCCACCGACTCCCCACCCCACCCACCGACGTAGCCCAGGTCCCGACCCCCACCACCTCTACTCCCTCCGAGTCTTGTCTCTGACCCAGACGGGTCCTGGACACCGAAGGGCACCGGGGTCGGACCAAGTAGATGTGTAGGTAGGGGAGAGAGTAAGCCGGGAGTAAACGACTACACACGCGGAGGACACACGATCCGTGGTTCGACCCCCCGATTCCCGTCTCTGAACGATCCGGATGGGGGGCTGGCGGCTCGTGTGTGGCCTGTGAGTCGTGTGTCGTCTGAGACGACGGGTCTCGCACAAGGCTTCCTACACGTTTAGGACGCGTCAATTGTCCACTGGAGGCCGCACTTGCCCAAATTTAGCCATGGAAACTCTGCCCTGAAGAGTCTCGGAAGTTACTGACTCCACGGGGCACTTGGCCCAACGCCTCGTGACGGGAGGTCAGGACCGGCGGGTCCTTCACACGACACCCGTGTCTCGGTTCTCGCCCAAGCACAGGCCCGGGGTGACACCCGGGTGACACACTGGAACCCGCCCGACGACTTAGAGAGACAAAGGAGTCCACCTTTTAACTTTGCCATTACTATCACGGACACCCAGGTCACTCCACGATCTTTCTACCACGGGCGGAGTCTGAATTATGCCCCAACGAGGACAACGACAACAATGACATAATAATAATAGGTGAATCGAGACACACGACCCGGCATCCGTCTTCAGATCAATCGCTACCGCCGACAGCACAACGACTGTGTCAGGTACGGGATTTCCCCAGTGTCGGGCCCCAATTTCTGTCAATAAATGTCTTAGGTCCCACCTCTCGCGCCCCGGTCCCGAAACCCCTCCATCGTCGGCCTTCCTTGTTACCGTACCGAAGTTATCGTGTCGAACCCCTTCCTTCGGACCCAACCGATCCGGGGGTGGACTGCGCCAGAGGGACCAGGTCGGAGTGACAATTCACCGACAGGTCGGACCCGGAGCCGTGGGGATCGTCACCTTCAGACCAGGTAGAAACCCATAGAGGTGGGCAGTGTCTGAAGAATGACTTAGGGAGGACAGGTAGATCAAGAACCCGGAGGGTCTCGTACCACCAGAAGGAAGAGGGTCCAGTCGAACATACAGACCCTTCTGGTCCCTGGTCGACAGAAGGGGCTTGACAGGGTGGATGAGGGGTGGAGGCAGTACCGGGATCGAAGAGGAGACCCGGAGGACGGGACGTCACACCGACACGGAGACCACCCCGGGTTTGACTTGCTCCAAGGGGCAGATCTGACTGGTCCCGTCTTCGTCCCTCCCTCGTCCACCTCTCCGGGAGGACGCTACGTCCAGGGAGGAAATTACGTCGGGAGATCTTGGTACTCAACCCTTGGGGGTACAGACCTCTCAGCCAGTAGAACAAGACGTCTGTGTCTCTTCCGGTCAGATTATCTGTCATCCCACGGTCCCTCGGGCTCTCCGGTACGATTTCGTCCGATCCCTGTTCCCTGTCAGTCCCTTCAGAAGGACCTCCTTCCCCGTGAGTAGTCGGTCTTGGTTTACCGTCCGAGGGTCTCGTCTCTGGAAGACTCAGTGGGTCAGACGGGACAGACTGGTGTCCCTTTGACCGTCTCAACAAACCAACGAATGTAACATCCAGTCTGAGGTCTTCGATTGATAAGTCCATAGTGACCTCCCTAGTAAATAGAGATCCTTTACACCGCCCCCCTCCGACCGGTGTCTCCGGTCTCTAGACCGTTACGACCCGGGGGTCGAGGAACAGACGGTCCTAAGTCTTTCAGGGGGTTGGGTGGTACTGGTGACCGTAGGAATCGACAGGGACCTCAGGTGCTCCCCACCCCCCTAAGACTCCGGGTTCTGGGGTGTGGGTCCAGTCCCCGGGCCCTTAATCGGGTCACGGGGGACAGACCCGGACATAGGACCCTCCGCTCTCGGCCCCAAACCCCCCGAGGTCCTGTCCCTTCGTCGGAGGTCCGCTCCGGTCGGGAACACGAGGTCCTCACTTCCATGGTCCCCGGAGGAATCGGGGTCGAAGTTTCTCGAGGCAATAATCGTTTCACGTGGCACTTCCGAAAAAGAAGGAGGAAGATAGGAATTCCGTCTAAGGGTTTACTTTTCCTTTTATGTGTTGCTCGTCGGTACTCCTTTGGAGCCTCCTTTCGGTCCGCCGACGTCTCGACCCTTCCTCGCGGTGAGGGGGTAGCGCACCCCACACCCGAAGGAAAGAAATAAAATTTGTCAGAGAAAGGGGAAGGAGGGCTGAGTCGGTCAGAGAGTCCGACGTGAAATTCAGGAAAACTTCACAATGTTGGTAAAAGAGGAGAAAGTTAATTGTTGTTCTTTTCCTTCGATTATCGAAGGACTCGGTGAGTGACATTTATAATTGTTTCAGACCGGCGGACCGGACCCGCGTGCCGTAACGAGGGACGGCCTCTCACTCAAATGCCCTTCCTGCCCTCCCCCACTCTCTAAAGGTTGTGAGTCGGCTTTTGGGGAACCGTGTCCGCAGACGACCACGTCCCCTTGACTTCTCACCCGACCCCCTCGGTCCGAACTTCCGCGGACAGGGGCTCCCAATCCCCCGGACCGTGTCGACCGCTCTCCGTGCACCCATGAAGACCTTCTTTCCCGTCGAAGGTGGTCGACGTGGACTCATTTACGTCCACGCACCAGCCTTAGGGCTCGAGTACCGAGGCTCCCACCAGTCATCCCCTCCAGATCCCTCCTCGTCGTAAAACTTAAGTCATCGACCCGTCCCCACCCCCCCCCACGCCGGCTACCAGGGGTCCCACGGACACGGGTGTCCCAAGTCTAATGACTTCCTTACACTCCGACGTCACTCCCCTTCCTCGACGCCTACTCCCCTCGAGTCTGGGTCGCTCGTCTCGGACCCAAGACTTTCGAGGAACCGGACGAGGGACTCTCTGGGGGTAACAAGGACTCGGAGGAGGGTCGCAGGCACGAACGATTTAGCGAAGTCAGTAAATGTTGAGAAACACTAGGGTACCTGACATCGGGCGGCCCGAGGAGACAGGTACCCTAAGAGATCCGTTCTTATGACCTCACCCAACGGTAAAGGAGGAGGTCCCCCAGAAGGACTGGGTCCCTAGCTTGGACGCAGAGAATACAGAGGACGTAACCGTCCACTCAAGAATTGGTGATCGCGGTGGACCCTTTGGGGGCTCGGAGGGTCTGTATGGTCATTTCAGAACGAAGTTTGTAGACGAACTCCTTGAAGGGGTTAAAGGTCTCCGATTTTGAGGTCCAAGGATCAGGTCCCCCGGGCCCGAGTTAGGGACCAGCCCTTCGGTCTAAGACGTACGACGTCGACTCTCAAACGTACGGCGTTGTTGTTGTTGCTGCTTTTTCCCAGGGGGTACGGCGTTGATTCTGGGTCGTGTCGGTTTTATTTGTTATATTTATATTTATATAAAAAATTTTTCAGAGTTTTCTGGATACCGTACATCTGACCTTCCCGGGTAGAACACTGGCCCCACCGGTCCCCGGGTCCATTCTCCTCTGTCTCCGGTCGCTGGTCCTCCCCTGACCTAGAAGACGGGTCCTGCGGGTGACGGGCGTAGGTGTCTCCCTGGGCGGGTCGGTTTTCGAGTGTCACCCTGCACCAGCCCTTTATGTGTCCGTGACAAGACGGGCGTCTCGTCCGGTTAAAGGACTCTTTTCGGACCGGAAGCGACAACGTGGTCTGAGTAGGAGCGACCCGAGGGACCCGACCTGTGTCTGGAAACACACGCCTTCGACCCAAAGTTGTTCGGGACACTCCACCTTGACTGGTCGTCCGTCGAGGAAGGCCCCTCGGTGCCCGTCTCCCGTGTCCGGTGTTTACCGGGTGGCACCCGTGCGTCCCCTGACAGAGGACTATACGTCCGTCCCCTCGTCCGGAACTCCCCGGACCATGGGAGTGGCAAGGGGGACGGGGGATTGTCGTCCCGGTGTGTGTCGGGGGAGTTCCCCGAGAGGGTCTCCGACTCTCGTCACCAGTACTCGGGCCGACTCGTGTCGACGGGCACCGACCGGGGACGGGCCTCACGGAGGACGGCGGGCGACCGAACCTCCGTTAAAGTTTCCGTGTTCTCGGGAGGTCCACGTCCTCCGGAGAAGTCCGTGGGCGGGCGCGAGGACCGAGCCGTGTAGGGTCCCTGTTGCCACGGGTGAGCCGCCGGAGAGATCCAGGGGTGACGAGTCGGCGGAACGACCCCGTCGTGGGATTTGACCATGTCATCGACCCTCGGACCTCGGCCACCGAAGAGACGAGGCCCGTGACGGGTCGGCCGAGGGGTCACCAGACAGAGGTTCCCACCCGTGACCGGTCCCAGGTCCGGACGACCGGTCCACCGCACCCGGGGACGTCGGTACCTAACCGAACGTGCGAACAAGTGTGCGGGTAGGGACTTTCAGACCCAAAACAATCCTTTGCCAAATTAATCGTCTCGCCTCCGACCCTCCCAAGTGCGGGCTTGCGTCCGAGAGAGTGTAGGAGGGGAAGAGTGGGCGAAACGACACGCCCACGGTACGATGGCACGGTTCGGTCTCCCCGGTCTCACTCACTCTTCCCCCACCCCCGCGGAGAGTACGTCTCCGCGGAGGTCGAGGACGGGGAGACCTCGGGAGGGACCTACGGGTCTTGGTCCGAGCCTCGGGGACCCCTGGTCGACGGGTACGACGACGAGACACCCCAGTGTCCTCGGGAGTCGGTGGGAGGTCGCTCCTCCTCCTCCTCCTCCTCCTCCTCCTCCTCCTCCCTCGGGTAAGCGGGGTCCGGACAGAAGTCCCTCCGGAGACTCAGTCGGGGAGGTAGAGTCGTGGGGACGAGGGGTGGGGACGAGGACTCCTACGACAGGGTCGGAGAGTGACCAGACGAGGGTACGTGGGACCACGGGAGGTTAAGAGGTTCCTCCAGACCAGTACGGGGAAGGACGGACCCACGGGAGTGACCGAGGGGTGGCGGGAGTTTTACTTCTGGTCCGGAGAGTCGTCTCGTAAGCTTTAAGGGAGGTTCTTAGGGTGGAGGGTGAAGACGAATCTAGTGTCGGGAGGATTGAGTCTCGAAGTCCTATGGTCGGAAGGGTGCCGTGGTTCGGGAGAACGGAGACTCGGAAACGTATGCGACAAGGGAGTCGGACTTTATGGGAAGGCCGGATCGGGGATATCCCGACTGAGACAATGTCCTCGTCAGGTGTGAGGGATTCCCTTCTCGAGAGGGACGGGGCACCGGGACCGGGGGTCGGGAGACGGGGGGTTCTTTCTTCGTCGCACTGACACCGTCACGGGTCCAGGTACGGCCGCCCTCGTCCCCCACTGGGTGTGACGCCACCCCCTCTTCCCTGTCCGGGACACCTACGGGCAGGAACACCCTCCTTCAGCCGTCGGTACCTTGTTTGAGGTCGAAACTCGGTGTTTCTCGGAAAAAGTAGAGATTTCCAGCATATGTCTACAACTGGAGTCGGACGTTCAGACTTTACTTTCTTGTGGGACCCAGACGATCGAGTACGGTCGAAACTGGACGAATGTTTCTAGATTTGAGACGGGAGAGACGGTGTCCCGTCGAGACGGGTCCCTCCCCGCGACCGTACAACAAGTAAATCTTACGGTGAACCGATTCTGTGGCCGGTATTTCGGGTTGACCCAAAGGTCGTCGTGTATGTCCGCAGACTAATTACTGTGTGTGTATTTTTAGGTAGGGTTTCTCAGTATCCAACCTTTCTTCGTCCTCCCGATTAACGATTATATCCTTAATTACAATCACGCAAGGATAGAAGTTCCGTCCACCCTCGAACATTTCAACTTCTCGCAAAGGTAAAGTCCACCTCCGAACTCCAGGTTTCCACCCCGTCGCTGGGACTTTCCACCTCCCCCTTGGTACCGGTGTGGGCGGGGTGAGGTCGAACGGTAACTTGGGTCCACTGATAGTACTGCACCCTCAGATCTCCTGGAGTCTTGGTGTCGTACCGTAGTGGAAGGGGTCTTTCGGGAGACACTGGGTCGATGAGCGGGAGGTGCGGGTCCGACCCCTTCCTCACCGAAACTGAGACGGTCGCGGGGCACACACAGAGTGTGACTGGGCGACGTTTGGTCACTGGAGGGAGTGTCCTGGTGCTCGAGGATCCCCAGTCCCCGAGGAGAAACCCAGGTACGTAGGACGTGTCGTCACCCAGAGTTTTGTACTAACGGTCTACCTACCTTTCCTTTCCTTTAAAGGATTTCCTTTAGTCAGGACTTATAAGTAACCTTCCTGACTACGACTACGACTTTGAGGTTATGAAGCCGGTGGACTACGTTTGTTCACTCAGTAACCTTTTCTGGGACTACGACCCTTTCTCACTTCGCCCCTCCTCTTCCCCCGCTGTCTCCTACTCTACCAACCTACCGTAGTGGCTGAGCTCCCTGTACTCAAACTCGTTCGAGGCCCTCAACCACTACCTGTCCCTTGGGACCGTACGACGTCAGGTACCCCAACGTTTCTCAGCCTGTGTTAACTCACTGACTTGACTTGACTCTCCACCTTTTTACCTACTGTCTACCTTTCTACCCGTCCATCTACCTACTCCCCTCTTTGTCCCACCCTCTCTCGACATGTCTACCTACCTACCTCTCTACCTTTCAACCTATCCACCTACCTTCCTACCAATCACCTACCTACCTTTCTACCTACTTGACTGTTTATTGACGTACTCTCCCTGAGCCCTCTTTGGGTTCCAGAGATCCACGCACCCGGATTCCCGGAGAAACACAAAGACAACGATCTCCTCCCTTGACCTGGTTTCAAGTTCAAGGACCGAAGGTACACTCATGTCTGCATCTGTTCGAGGGCGGAAGAGTCACAGACGTAGACGTGTCACCCCTGTCAGGAGGGACGGGCCGGTCGACACGACCCGACCGGGGTCCGAGTCCCCTCTGCCATTTCGTCTTTACTGGACCTTTTCCTATTTCCTGTAGCAGGGGAACATTTGCCGCAGAGACAGTCCGTCTGCCTAGGCCGGTTCCACGTCTCTCACGACCTCTCTGCACCCTAGTACGTGAACCGAAAGAAAGGAGGAAAGCATATAGAAAACGATGTCAATACTACAACAATAAATATTATTTTTGATTTTGACACATTCGTAGAGTTCATGAACGACTCCTTCGAAAATAACACAACTGGGCTTTTTACCCGGGAACCGTGACCTCACGTCCTTGGTCTGGATACCCTTCCCCTCTGTCGTCTCCGCTCCTCCCACTCGTCTCCCACAGCGTGGGCGTCGACCGGGTCCCGGCCCGAGGGCGAAACGCTGGGACTCTGGCACGTCTAAGCGAGACAGGAACCAGTCGACCTGACCGGCGCACCCTCCACGCGCATGTGGACGACTGCACCGAACGAGACGGACACGATCCAATGTCACACACACGGGTGACCCCTGACGTGTCGAACTGCCCGCCACATACGGTCCTCCCGAGTAAATCCTCCACACGGACCCGGGTCGCGTACGTCCACCGACGTCATTAGCAATGGCCCGTGGTGTGCACCTGCGTTTCGCGAGAGTGGAACGGTCGTGGCGCAGGTCCGACGGGAGCCACGTGCGTGGGAGGGACTGAGAGCTCTCCGTGGGTAGTGGACCTTCGTGAGTTCCTCGGGTGTAAGGGACACCCCGGACCCGGTCCGTAACGACGGACCGAGGGTCTTCCTGGTGTGTGTCCCTGTCCCCTCCGTCCCCCTTCACTGGGGTTTACGTGTTCCGACCTGTCCGGACGACTCTCGGAACGAACCTGAGAACCAAGAGAGTCACTCTTTCACATAAATAATTCCTGGATGACACACGTTCCGTGACTGAGTCCGCGATCCTCTAGTCGGAGGCTACTCGTCTACACCAGAGAAGGAACTTGGTCCTTCTATTAAGGAACGCTCTGTACTACAGTAACGGTAGTACCAAACAAGTTGGGGCGTCCGCCTCTCCTCGACTCCCCACTGCCACTTGTCTGAGAAAGTCTTTCCCCCCGTCGTACCCCTCCCCGCCCCCGGTCGAGCCCCTCAATCCCGTCCACCACCCGCACCTCCGGTCCCCCGGTCCGGAACACCCCGGAACCTCCGACGAAACCGTTACAGCGGAAATAGGACTCCCGAGACCCTTCCCAGACTCGGTCGGCTTGCGTCGACGGAAGGACCCAAGTATTAAAGTTCTCGTCTCGAGACAGCACCCCCCAGTCGGCCGGTACCGAGAGCCAGGTCTCCTACGACAGTGGTGGGAGAGATTCATACCTCCGGGTCCTCGGAGACGAGGGTGGGGGGGTTCCATCTTTTGTTAAAGGAGTGGGGCCGGTCCCTCCGCCTACTGGAGTAACCTGAGAAAGGTAGAGAGCGAAAGTATCTCTTTAATGTTAAATATTAACCTACTTTAGTGCGCCCACATTGTCGTTATTCTCGGCCCGACCTTGGGTCGTCAGTGGGGAATGCACCCCTGAAACAGGAGTAGAAGGGAGGACAGGTCGGGGGTGGGTTGGGGAACGGTCCCCCGACGGGGGGTGGACGGACGAATGTGGCATAAACGGTCGAGGACCGGTAGGCCCCCACTGCAGGGCACCCGAGAATTTGGAGCGACAAAGAATTGGGAGGAACGAGGACCCCTTCGAACAGGGTACCGGAGAGGTGAAGAGGGCAGGTGGGTAGTCGGAGACGGGCGGGAGGTGGACCGGTCGTGGACGGGGCGAAGGTGTACCTCAGGGACGGTCCACCCCACGGGCCACTCACGTGTCTGGGGGAGGGGGTCATACCCGAGATCTGTACGTGGGGTTTATAGGACCAAAAATAAACGCTGTTGGGGTCTGTTGTGCACAAAGAGTTTAGTCGGTGGAAACCGGGGTGTTTCCGTTCACGGGTCTACGTCGGCTCGGGTAGACCTAGGCTAAAGTTTGGTCTCGAGTGCGAGAGTCTACACATTATTTTCGGGAGAAGGTTTCTCCCCGAGGACGTCCCCCTTATGCCTGCGGCCCCGTCGCACCCGGAAGTCGTGCGGTGCGATTACTCTCCGCTAGACCGGCCGAGTCCCAGCAAAACCTAGACCCCCTCGTCGGCCGGGACGGGGGTCCAGAGACACCTTCCCCTTCCGCCGGCGCCTCCCGTCGGTCCTCACGTCGTGCCCCGGGTCGGAGTCTCCCTCCGGACCTCCGGCCGAGAAGATCAAGGCACTGCGAGGACAAAGGGTGCCGCCCCTTTCCGTCACGAATAAGACCTTCGACTCCGGGACCTCCGGGTCAACCTAGGAGACTTACTGTAAATCGTTCTCCTCGTCCACGACCCCCTTCGCCTCGGTCGCGACCCGGTCCGCCCGCCGGGGACGCACCGGTCCTCGAGTGCCTTGGAGTAAAAAAGAGAAGGATCAGGAGGGTGGGGGCGGGGGGTGGGTCTTTTTGTCTTTCGGTCCCTTGACGGTCCTTCCCACGAAGCACGCCGGTCGACAAACAATAGACCAAACTTTTCTCTTCCCTCTACCGTCCCTTATTAGGGTCGGAGGAGGGCTGAGTGCCTAGTGCCCTTCCACCACAAACGCTTTTGTGCGAGGACTCCCGACCCCCCTCGTCGCCGGACAGGGACACGCAAAGGGTTAAAGGGACCCGAATTAGTGGGCGTAACAGAAAACTGTCCACTCCTCCGTCCCTCACCCACTCCTCCTGAGGGACCACCTGTAGGCTCTTCCTCGACTTTCGTCCTTATTGGGCAGGGGAGTGGAGGGGTCGTTCCTTTGGAAAGGTGTTTGTCCTCGCCGGTTCGTCCTGGCTCGCGGGGGGGCCGGGGGTGGTTTGGAGAAGGGTCTCTCCCCCGTACACTCCGGACTGTCGAGTCGCCGCGGACGGTCGTCGACGTCGGGGCGTCGCTTGTAGACTTGAGGAGTCGCCCCATTACCTGGGGGAGGAAGGGGGGGTCTCTGTGTCGGACTCACCGTCGTTGTGGCTAGGAAACCTCTCACCGAGGGAGAGTCGAGACAGTGCGTTCTTGCGAGAGACGTGGTGTCGGGTAAGACGGTTCACTGAATTTCCCTAATTTTTTTTTTTTTTTGAACCATTTCTATTTCCCCATTTTCGGTGCGTCTTCGGAAAGTCTTCTCCACCGCCGGTTGTCTGTTTTCCCGTTTTCAACTTTCCCCCGTCGCTCCGGTGGGAGGGCCCCTGTCCGCGGCCCGGGATCCCGTACGGACCCCTCGTCCCCGGGCCTTGTAGGAGTCCGGCGCGTGCCCTCGGGGCCCCGACACCCCCCGCGGGGGCGTCCGGGGAGTAAGCTCGGGGAGTGAGGCCTTCCTCTTCGACCGTCGTAGGCGTCGGACCCCACACTGCTCTGTGGCGAGGACTGACGCCGGTGCAGAGTTGCACTCCTCGGGCCGTCTCGCTTCGCGTCCCAGAGGAGGGACTCGGGGCCCGCGGGGGGTCGCGGTGGGTTGTGGGGACCGGACACTAGGCGTGGGGCCCACGGTTCCGACCACCCGACCCTACATTCGCACCGGGTCCGGGTGGAGTTGCCTTTGAGTCGTAGGTCCCGCCGCCCGAGGGTCCGACGTCGCTTCCTCCATTCCGCCCACGGCTACCCGAGGCCTCCGGGTCCTTCCGGGTCTCCGAGGAACACGGGTCTCTCCCGTGGTCTACCGGCCCCGGACAAGAGGACCCCGACCCAGTCCCGAGACGTTGAGGTGGGGTGGGTGGGTTGTGCATGTCGACTTCGTTGGTCACCGTGGACGAACGGTCCCGTCCCCAGTGACCGAGGGACCACCGGGGACACGACGACCCAAGACGGGGTCCCATCCACCAGGTCTCACATTCCCTCACTGGAAAGGACCTCATTTGAGGACGGGGACCCTCTCCGGAGCGAAACTCGGGAAGACTCAAGACTAGTCTCTCCCGCCGGCGTTCCGGAACCTCTCCGTCTTAAAAACCACTGGATCGGCGGCCGGTACCGTGGACGACGGGAGGTTGACCTCTCCCAGGGGTTCAGGGGAGGTAGGTTCCGGACCGGGACGGGACCGGCTCTCCTGTGTCCCACCCCAACTAGGTTCCAGGACACGGACGACCGGGAATCCGCAGGAGACGAGACCGGAGATCAAGCTCGGGAAAACAACCAATCTCACCGAACTACGCCGGGTCTCTGTCCGTCATTCACGGGATTCCAGTGTGTCGTCTACCACTCGTAACGAGGGACCGCCGGGGTCAAACCGGGCCTTCGTATCCCCCGCCCCGGATGAGGAAGACCGAAGAGTCTCCGGACCTCCCGCCCAAGAGCGGAGGGGTTTGTGTTTAGGGTCCGTTGGAGAGAGTCGTCGACGGCGGGACCCGTCCCGTCCCTTCGGGGTTAAGTAATGGTTCTACCTTTTACTGTGAAGGGGCGCGAGAAGGGGTCCTCTCCCCGACTAAATACCGGCGTGTCCCCGGCCCCTGTAAGCAGTCGCGGCGAGCCACGCGTGCGGCAGACGCCCCCGTAATTATCGGCACAATAATCGGTGGTCGCACTTTCTACGGGACGCCTAGCCAATAAACGACAATAAATAATATTTCCGCGCGGTCGGGCCGTCGTCCCGTACTCGGCAGTACTCGAGTGACCTCGGACGCGAGCCGGGGACGGGTCGGACGGAGGACAGGGGGTAGGGTTCCATGGTGGGGCAGTGACCGGGGATAAGCGGAGGGTAGGGGATCCTCTCTGGTCCCCCATTAAGGACCCCGGCTCCGGTTCGGTCTCACCCCGTCGTCGTCCGGACGTGGGGTAGACGAGACTCGACCGGACCGAGGTAGGGTACGTACCGTCCTCTCCTTTCTGGTTGAATGACCCGACACCCCGGTCTGTCTCCAACCAACCTCGACCCTCGTCACACTGGAACCCCTACAGGGAAGGGGAGGGACTCGCACGAGGGGAAACACGTCACTCCAGCCCCCGAGGCGTCCCGACACTGGTCGACCCTCTCCTCAAACACGTCCCGAAACGGTCGATGACGATAGGTACCCTGATTGGGGTCTCCCGATCTCCCCACCGGGATACACTCTCTGTCGGGGGTAATCTCGGACGAACTCAACCTGTGACAGGTGGTAGTAGGTAAGGTGCGGTTGGGCTACCCTTTCCCAAACCCTCAAGTCACTTCCCTGGTCTCCAAATATCCGTTCCCTCTTCCGACAGGTGCCGACGATCTCCCAAGAGAGACGGGACCTCGGTGGGGAAGAGGAGAGACCCTGAGTCAAAAAGGGTCCAGGAGATAGAGGGGCTTAGGTCTCAGGACTCGACTCAAGGTGGGAACACATATAGACATCCTCACCCTCCCTCCCCCGGTAGAGATTCTTTCGTCCCGGTCGGAGATCCGGACCTTCGTTTGGACGTCGGCCTGTCCCGGTCCACCCGGTGGAGTCCAGTCCCCTCTGCTCTCCTGTGTAGGTCCCCAAAAGGGATCCGAACGGGGGAGTCGGACCCCACCGGCGTGACCCGTCGACTCTCCCCGTCCCTTCTGTGGACCCTTTCCTTCCGGGCTCAAACACAGGTCGAGAAGGTGGTGGACGACGTGTTAGTCTGGTCCGGGAAACGGGGAGACCCGTCGGCACCACTCCCGCACGATTCAGCGAAGGCAGTATCAGTGAAGAAACACTGGGATACCTGATGTCGGGTGGTCCGAGGAGACAGGTACCCTAAGAGGTCCGTTCTTATTCTCACCCAACGGTACGGGAAGAGGTCCCCTAGAAGGACAGGGCCCCTACCTGAGCGCAGAGAATACAGAGGACGTAACCGTCCGCCCAAGAAAGGGAGATCAGGGTGGACCCTTCGACCCCACTCTCGTAGACAGGTATTAATGGAGGGTCCCGACGCCCCGACTGTCGTCCGGTCGGAGAGGGTAGAGAGGATGACGGGACAGGACGTGAAGTCTAAGACCCCGAAGGGAGACCGTAGGGGTAAGTAAGTGACTTGTCCACAAATACTTGCGAGGGTACGGTCCGACATATGAGTGGTCCGGTTACAAGTTCTACCTTGTATAAGACTGAATGTCCTCAAATGCGGTATCACCCTCCCCAACTGCCAGTTGAACACTGTTTGCTCACCCCGTCCCCTCCCCAGAGGGACTCTTGTCCCGGACGTATACCCCCTAGGGTGAGTGGAGGATCCCCTCCAGGGTAGGGGTGGGTTCGGAGACGGAATAATAGTCATCTGTAGTGGGAAGGGTCAGAAGGGTCCAGTAGACCGAGGAAAAGGCCGGGGACCGACGGTCCTAGGGTGACCGACGACTCTTTGGGTCGTTACGTCTGGATTCCGGGGCCGGGACAAGAAACCCGACGGGGGGTGAAGGGTCTTACTGTCCGGAGTCCGGGGAAAGGATGGAAGATTTTTTAGGGTTGGAAAGGAAAAAAGGAAGGGGTTCCTTAATGCGGAGTCAGACCCGCCAAAATGATTTTTGCGTGTGTCTGTCTGTCTTTATAATCCACGTCCTTGTAGAATAATTTATTACGTCTCTTTCTTTGTTTTAATGTGCACAGAGGAAAGTAGGGGGTGGGGGAGGACCGGGACTTATCAAATTATAGCTTGTGACAATAGTTATATTAATTGGAGATTCTGTGTTAAAATTTCAGAACAAAAAATCTCGTCAAACATAGGAGACTTCAAGTCCTGTGGTGCGGCGGGGCGCGGCGGGGCAGCCGGGTGCGCCACTCCACTTGAGCTCCATGTAAAACTCACCTAAACGTATGGACAGCCATTAGTGGCGGTCACTATTGTTGACTACGTATTACGTACGGCGTACTTTAATCTTTTTATTAATTGAAATCCAAAATTTTCTTAGGGTGGGGAAGGGGGCTGCGCAATGTTCAAGAGTCGACCGTGGTAATCGGCTCCAGTCCCCGTTTCAACTCGGCACGTCCCAACCTTCCCGGACCTCCAGTCCCAAGGGTCGGGGGACGGACTTCTTCTCCGGAGTCCACCCGGATCTGACCGGACTCGTCCTCACCAGGACGCAGGGGGAAGACGGGAGTCAAGTGCACAGGAGCTGGGTGTCGTCCGGGAGACAAAGTCATCAAATAGGAGTGTTCTTGGGTCCCGTCAAATACCAGGGTAAAATGTCTACTTGCGGACTCTGGGTTCCGGTGCAAGGCAGACACCCCGGACCTGACTCGGCTCCGTCCCGTAGGAGTCCCTCTCCCGCCGGGGGGACGGAGATCCGGGAGAAGGGAGGTACTACGCACGTCGATTCGGGTCTCTCCACCCCCTCTTTTTACGTCCTAGGGCGCAATTAAATATGATTCCAAATGGCTCCTGTGTAGCGTCCATACCCCCACTGCGACGAAACCGCCTCGAGGGTCGGAGGGGTCACCCCTCCAGTGCCGAAGGACACCCCATCTCCAGGAAGGCCTCGGTTCTTTGACGAAGGTGGGGGGTCAGACGGGACGGGTGGAGAGGACGGAGCCCGGGACGAGACGGTCATTCCTGGACTCCCGGACCGTTCCAAATCCCTTTTGTGCCACTTAACAAGAACGACTTCCCTCCCCGACCCTCCCCCGTGTTACTTCCCCCTCCCCCTCCCCGAAGGAAGACAGACTCGACACCGGGGGAACGGGGGGCTGGGGCCCCAGACGGGAGGTGGAGAGACTTCGAGTCGGTTCTGACCTCCGTTGGGGGGATTCATCCAGTATCCTCCTGGCACCCCAGGGAGGGTCCCGGTCCTACCCCGCCGGGAAGAAAGGTTTGGAGGTCCGGACACGGCCCGGGAGGAGTAGTAGAAGGATCTCCCACCCCAAGAGTCGGTGGACTCCGGGTCTCTCATAACGACGTCCAGTGTGTCGACTCCAGGTTCCAGTATGACGTTGGATCGGGACCACACGGGAGGGCCGGGGATCAGGTGTGTGGAAGAAGAACCCCAGTCCCGGTGGACCTTGAGAGACCAAGGATTTCACCCCTACCCCTGATTCGGACCGTGACACCACCTGGGTCGGAGTCCTGCACGGGTGCACCTGTCGGAAGTGACCGCTTGTCCTTCCTTCCGGTCCGACCCTCCGTCTCCCTCGGGATAGGTCTCAATGGCGAGGACGGACTCTGGGGGGTCGAGGGAGGTCTTTACTGGGGGTGGTGACGAGTCGGGCCGTCACACGAGTACAGATTGACACGGGGGCAGGGTCCTCGGACCCACGGTCCAGGGTAGGTCGTACGGTCCCGGACACGGCCCGGACCCCAGGGCGTCGAGGGAGCGGGTGTACGACGGTAGTGACTGAGGGGTCCTTCTGGGGGATCTCCCGGGACCCGGAGGCCACCGGGGTCAAGGTACTCCAAACCCTTTCTTTTGTCCCTTTCTGTGGTTCTTGGGTCCCCAGAGGCGGACCCTCCACGGAGGTCGGTCTGCCGTCCTCAAATTTCCGCAATGAGACGTGGTGGTCGGCTCACCCACACCCTCCGTCTCGGTCCGTGTCAGTCCCCGCCGCGGTGCCTCGTCCACGGGTTCGGCTCCGGACCCCGGTTCCCCCACTCACCTTCGACTGGACCGCTCCCAACTCATCCCCTGCGCACAACCACAAATTCTTCGTCCTTGTCGTACACGTTTCCGGGTCTCCGTCGTGTTCCCCCTCTCTCGTCCGAACCCCAGTCACAAAGGTGAGGTCGAACGCCCCACCCTTCCGGCCCGACTCCTACGTGTCACACTCAGACCCTCCGGGTCGTAGTGTCGTTGACTGTCCTTCAGACACAGTCCTTCGTCGGACCGGATGGACAAGGGTCAGATGGGACCTCGTACCGCCCCCGTTCCCTCACTTCTTCCCCGGAGACCTAACGTCTCTTCTCTCTGTCTGTCAATTGTGTCTCCGATTTGGCGACACGGACCCCGTCAGTCTCTTATTAACAACGACAAGTCAGTGATCCACCATAGACTTGTTGTCAACGATGGCGTACCTGATGCCGTACGGTCCGAAGGGACAGGGAGAGGTAGAGGACCTCAAACGAGTGTGAGTCTCGTCGAAAATTTGAAGTCCGTAGCCCTGTGTGTCCGACGTGCAGACACCCCCATGAAACGGTACATGATGGAGTGACCTACGAGTCATCACTCAGGGAGGCGATTCTCCTTGAACTGAGGTAAATATCTACACCTTTGATTTCGAGTCTCTCCCGTCCATTGAACGAGTTCTAGAGTGCCGGACCTTCACCGTCGTGGGCTTGGTTCTGAAGAAATAGGCTCTGCCGTCCGCGATCGTCGACTACCCTCCTACGACTCCTGCTACGGGGCCCAGTCGGGACCCGATCGCCTCCAGACCTACGGGGATCAGGCTCGATAGGGGAGGGGGTGGAGGGGACGTGCGGTTCCTCGGACGACAGTCAGTACCACGACCGTCCAGCATTGAGTGTGGTGTGACTTCAGACGCTCTAAGAGCGTTGCTACTGTTCACTGGGGGATTTTCTACCCGATAGATGACCCAAATTAAACTACCGGTGTATTTGGCAGTTTGTGTCTTGTTCCCTTATTTTTCAGGAGCACCGTGGGCCTGTTAATTTCCCGAGGAACCCGTTCCACAGAAGGAGGGGTGAGGTACAGAGTGGCACGGAAGGACCTCGGTCTCCCGAGTCGTAGTCCTCCGGAACCCCCTTCCCCCACCGATCCCTCTGAGTCGGTTCTACCTACTCCGGACTTCTGTCCCCTTGCCTTTCCGGAACCCAGGGACGGAGGGTTTACGAAGAACCAATAGGTAGTCTGTAGAGACTTTCCATGTTAAATCTGAGATAATACTACGGCCCCGGAGACCTCCGACTCCCGACACCGGTACTCGACTCGTCCGTCCCCTTGACTACAAGTACGGTCTCTTCCGCCAGACCGGAACCGAAACCGGAATTGTTCAGACGAGGGACGAGTCCCGTGACGAGGCCTTAGGGACTCGCGGCCCCGGTGGTCGTAAGGACTCACGGTCTTGAGTCGTCGACTGTCCAGTCCCTCCCACGTGTCTACGACCCCTACGACCCCTCCAGGGGTCGTAGGTGACCGGTCTACGACCCCTGGACCCGAGTCTGACTGGCGACTCTGACTCCGTTCCACCGGACCTCGCCCGGACTCGGAGGGACAGGGGTCGTGGGTGGAACATGGACGGAGAACTCTGCCGTGAAGGTCCAAGGGACTGGAAGTACCAAGACCGAGGTGCGGTTCCTTCCCTGTCTCCACGTCGACCTTTGGACCCGACCGGCACTGGAACCTACCCAGGCAGTGAAGAGACTCGGAGTCGGAGAGACGAGTCGACATTTCGCCTGAGTACACATACACTGTCCACCCGTGCCTAGGTTTGTGTATGGAAACTCCCTGACCCGTCCCGGACCCAATCGGGGCAGGTTTGAGTGGCTCCTGGCACTCGTGTCTGGTCGAGGTTCACGGGTCCCCGTCCCCACACTCACGGTAGTCCTAGGTGTCTGGTCCCCGTTGGAGGTGTCCTTGTAGTCCTCACTCGTCCGTTTACAGGAGTCGGGGAGTCCGGTCGCCCCGCCGGTCCTTCTCCGGGTCTCGCAGCCAGTGTCAGAGCGGTCAGGGGGAAGACGGGAGTCCTGGAGTAGGGAGAGGCTGAGGTGCACGTCTGGAGTACGTGGGAGGGGGTGGGGGTGTACGAAGGTGGGTCCACAGGAGCCGTCCGGGAGTGGAACGGAACCCAGGTGGAGTACCTATTTCGAAGTAAGGTGATCGTTCGGGCCTCACCTCAATCACGCAATCGGTGCCCGTTTCGGGTTCGAAGGAGGTCTTCCGGAACCTCGACGGTCGTCGGAGCCGTTTCGGAGACATTACGTTTGCCCCGTACGCGACTCCCCCGGCGTCGCTCGCCCCGTCTCCGTAAGGTCGGAAAGAGTCGTGAAACCGGTCGAGGGAGACAGGAACTCACCAGTGTCCACGGTTCAGTGTGGTCCGGGTGTGTCGGGTATCAGAGACGGGAACTCGTGGGCTTTAAATCAGTCCCCTGGAATTTTGTGACCCGTGGTATGTCGGACTGGACGTCGGGTGTTCGGATCACCAGTTCTGGAGGGGATCCAAGAAGGAGTGGTGAAGAGTTCACCGGGTCGAATTGAACTGTAGAGGTTCGAAGTCACAAAAGTAGACAATATACCCTTATTGGTCCCGGGACTGGACTGTAAACGACCCTTCTAATTTATTGAATTTATAAGTATTTTAAGATCTACTCGAAATAATATCACACTCGATGATAGGTTGATCTTCTCTTAGAGTTCACCGATCTTGTATCCAACCGTGTATCGTCGACGAGTTCTTTCTATACGACTTACCGACCTACCTGTCTAGGTACCTACCTACCGACTCACCCACCCACCCACCTACCTACCTACCTACCCACCGACTCACCCATCCACCTACCTACCTACCCACCTACCGACTCACCCACCCACCTACCTACCCACCCACCCACCCACCCACC